>CAWUPM010000672.1:0-80677 GCA_963924295.1 Dioctria rufipes | reverse complement strand
CCATGGGTAGCGAGGCATCCCAGTCCAGCTTTAGAGACCAAAATTTTCTGATAAATATTCTCGCTAATATTGTGACTGGGTTCATGAATCCTAGTGGGTCGAAGATATGTGCGATGTCGGAGAGGGCTGTTCTTTTGGTAACCCTCCGTGCTTCTTTCCAGCTTGTTTTATTCGGAAGATATCTGAACTTGGTTGCCAGGTTAGACCAAGCGTTTTTATGGAGTCTTCTACGGGCTCGTTGAAGTTTAACTCAAGTTCAATGTCTTCCTTCGGAATATGTCGTAACAGCTGTGGGTGATTTCCACACCACTTACGAAGGTTAAATCCGCCAGAAATGAGTAATTGTTTGAGTTGATGCTGTGTCTCAAGAAGCTCAGTTAAACTATCGGACCCTGTCATTACATCATCTACATAAAAGTCTCGTTTGAGGACCTTCGACCCCAGTGGATGAGTCAGAGCGCCATCATTGGCAAGATATTCCAAGCACTTGGTTGCGAGGAACGGGGCTGGTGCTAGTCCATAGGTAACGGTACATAATTTGAAGTACTGCAATGGCTGGTGTGGATCTTCTCTCCAGGTGATTAATTGATACTGCTGATCTTCTTCAGCGACTTCAACCTGCCGATACATCTTTTCTATATCGGCGGTGAAGACAAACCTTGGGAATCTGAATCGTAACAGGATTGAGAGTAGCTCGTCCTGGATAGTTGGGCCCTTGCACAGAACCTCATTTAACGACACGTTCGGCGTCGTTTTGGCTGATGCGTCGAACACAACTCGTAGCTTTGTGGTAGTACTATCCAACTTTGTGACGCAATGATGCGGCAAAAAATAATGTGGGCCTTTTATTTCTGTTAATTTCGTCCTTCTCATGTGTCCTGAAGCTTCGTATTCCCGCATAAAATCAACATATTGCTCTCTAATGCTCGGTTGACGAAGAAGTCTCTTTTCAAGGGAATAGAATCGTTTAAGGGCGATATCTCTTGATTCTCCGATGGCCTTGGGATCTTGGGAAAATGGTAGCTTGACTACAAATCTGCCTTGATAATTTCTTTTGACAGTCTGATCGAAGTGCTCTACACATCTTTGCTCAGTTCTTGTAAGACTGCAGGTTTCATCCATTGAGTCTATTTCCTCCAGTTTCCAAAAGCGACTGAGTTGCTCCTCAATTCTCTCATCTTCACTGCAGATGCCACATAGCGCAACAGAGACCTTTTCATCTTGCACTGGTCCGGACACGGTCCACCCGAACATTGTGTTCTGAAGTGTTGGCAAGTTTTCACCAAGTTTGATTTGTCCAACTGCTAGTAAATCAAAGTAAAGTTCGGCTCCTATTAAAAGGTCAATTGTGCCAGGTTTATTGAAGTTTGGATCGGCCAACGGAATGTTTTGTGGGATAGGCCATGACTTGCTCTCAATTACATGATCTGGTAGATTGGACACCACCTTGTTAAACACAAACGCATCCATTTGGGTGGAGTAGTTGTTCATTCTTGAATGTAGATACAACTGCACTCTATGATGGGTCTTTCGGAGTCCCTTGCCTATTCCTTGAACGTACATTGTTTCTGGAATGTGTAGCAGGTTTAGTCGCCTTGATAACTCTGACGTGATGAAGTTGAGCTGTGATCCTGAATCAAGAATGGCTCGGCATTGTATCCTTTCTCCCTTGATGTTGCTCACTTCGATTACTACTGTGCTGAGCATAACGTAATTTTGCCTTGGCCTTTTGGTGTGAGCTGTTAGAGCCGTTGAATTTTGAGCACTAGTGTTGCTGATCGGTGTTCCCTTGTCCAAGCTTACTGATGATTGCCCTTGATTTGGCGACTTAGGACTGTTGTGCGATCTTGGAGCTGAGTCTATGTGCACTAATGAATTGTGCTTTTCGGAACACTTAGTGCAGCTCCTGAGCCCACACTCTGCTACTGGATGGTCGCTTTTCAGACAGTTGATGCATATCTTGTGTTGTCTAAGTGTTATGCGGCGATTTGATGGGGACTGGGCCAAAAATGCTGGACAGAAATATAGTGGATGACTTTTATTTCTGCATACTACACAACTTATTGGCTTGGTTGTGGATACCAATGCGGATCGCGATGGTCCTTGCAGTTTTTTGTTGCATCTCTGCTCTCTTGCTGCAGTATGGCCTTCTTTCCCAAGAGACTCTAGTACATGGAACCTCCTCTCTAGGAAGCTTAATAGCCCTTTAATGGTAGGCAGATCTTTTGGTGATTTTAAGGAGTCTTCAAACAGTGCATGAGTAGTCTTGTCGAGCTTTTTGATGATCATGTGCACCAATATGGGATCCCAGTTTGTGGTAGAGATCTTTATATTTTCTAGAGCGAGGATGCACTCGTTTGTTACATCGTGGAGATGTTTGATAGACGCTGCTGAGTACCCTTGTGTAGGTGGCTGGTCCCACAGCTTGTTGAGCAGTGCTGTGCATAATAATCTTTGGTTATTATACCGTTTATTCAAGGCGTCCCATGCAATGGTATAGTTAGCATCTGATATGGAGAGATGCTTGACTAGTGACATCGCCTCACCACTGAGATTGCTGGTGAGGTAGAACATTTTTTCAGCATTGCTTATCGAACTAGCATGGACCATTTGATCGAAAAGGTCATGGAAGTGCATCCATTTCGTATAGTCACCATCGAATATTGGCAAAGTGACTCGAGGCAACTTCATCTGTGATTGTGCTGGTTGTTTATTTGACGCTGGAGTCTCTATGGTCTCAAGTTTTTCATGTAAGTGTACAAGAGCTTCCTGACACCAATCGTATAGAGCGTCGTATAGCTCCCTAGTGTAATCTAGGGGTGGCTCCATGGTTTCTTCCCAAATCTGCTGATCAGTTTCGGATATATCATCGACTGTTTTATTGATCATCTGTATCTTCAGCTCATAGTATACCCTTGAATGCCTTTCATCGGCTTTGTTAGCGATCTCCTGTAGGGTTCGACTGAGTGATGCCATGACACGATGTTGCCTACGAACCATTCGAATTACTTCTTCTTCTTGTTTTGCTGTTGAGTGACTCTGGTTTGTTGGTACTTGAAAATGTACCTTGGACGAACCCCTTTTTTCTGGAGGAATTTCTTCAGTGCCTTTCTTTAGCGTCGAGATTAATTGTTGTGCACTGACCTGATCCTTTGATTGGCTGGTACTGGCATCGTTTGAGTGATCAGTTACAGATGATTGACATGCATTTGTATTGTCTGCTTTGGATTGGGGTTCCATTTCATCTGGATCGGTTTCCTCTATACCTTCAGTGAGGCTTTCTTTGAATTTCTTGTAAAACTGCTGAATGGTGGCATAATAATCTGTGGTGAAGTATTCGTTGTCATCATGAGTTGAATCCAGTTTTACTAATTCTTGATGGTTGACGTGGAATTCTGCCCAAAGTTCCTCAAGCAATGCTAGGCGAGTTTCAAAGTACTTTCTGGTAGTCTTCCGACAAAGTCCATCCTTCTTGTAGTTTTTATAGTTGTTCTGAATTTGATCACCAAGGAATGCTTGCAAATCTAGAAGTCCGTCCATGATTTGAAACAACTTGGTTACCTTCTGTGCAATCTTTGAACAGTGATCTCTTTATGACACGATCACGTCGGGGTCACCAATGTATTTTTCCTTGAGCGGATAACTCTTTTGCTTCTCCGCGTTGTATGTGAGTAAGGTGTATCACCTGTACTCCTGATGAATGGTGCAGTAAGTGCAACACTTAAGCACCGCAGAAAGAAGATTTTTTTGATTTCCAAATAAAACACCCTCTTTGTTGAAGATTTACCTTTTTACTCCCAAAAATTCTATTTAAAAATCAGTTATTTATACATATTTGTGACAAGACAATAAAAAAGACAAAAAAAAGAAAATATTTAAAACAAAGTAAAAATTTCTCAGGCATTAAGCTGACCGAGCATTTCATTTTCATGAAAAAGACATCGAATTCTATCGCATAAATGCGACACTGAGGGCATCGCATTTCGTCTGGTTGCAACGACATGCCGTGTATGGCGTGAGAACGACTCTTTTCAGAATTTTCCTGATGACGATAAAAAATTTGTTATCGGAGTGAGCTGCTTGGGAATTATTAACAGCCATGCTAGCCATAAAGAGCTGGCAGTTATAGAATATCCACGGAAATATCACATTCATATGTTTAGCATACCTCCTTATACCACTCATAAATTACAGCCGTTGGACAGGATATTTTTTAAACCTTTTAACAAATATTCAAAGCCTTTTCCAAGAAGATCAAGAAAATGAGACCGAATGCATCATATGTGTAGAAACATTTGAAGAGGACTGGATACAGTGTCATGAATGCAAAGACTGGGCACATGAAGATTGTGTTTAAACACATTCTCCATATGTTCAGTATTGTTGTGATGTTTGTAAGGCCAAAAACCTATTGGGGCACCAGTGATTACTATGTCCGGGGTTACCCGCCTTTCTTCTGTCGCCAAAAAAATAAGACCAAAGTATTTTTATATTATTTCTTTAAAAACAATGCACATTATAAATAATTTTTAATTAATGTGATTGAAGAAGTTTCTAGTTTTGTTTTAAAAGTAAAGTAAAGACAGTAATCCTGTATATTCGTACTTTTTTTTGCAATTCATTTAAGTGTGCGGGGCTACCCGATCTTCCCAAATTTTTTAGAATTTTCTTGCTTCCATATATAGTGTCGAAAAGTCATATATCATACCTATCACAGGATAGTAAGTAATTTTGTAATGCATATTTATTTTAGTATTTGATTGTTTAGAAAATAGGACGTAATGTTTAGCAGCCCAGTTATGAATATGCTTTTATATTATTGTTACGCCGATTACTCATATATATGAAAAAGCACACAATTTCGAGTTTAAAAAGTGTTATTGTTTCTACTAAGAAATTGGTCAGCGATCATAATTCTTTTTGCCTATATAGGCTAGTCTGCGCTAAGCTAAATTTTGTATTAAAACTTAGCAAGCTAAAAGATATTGGCGAAAAATTATCCTGAATTCTAGCGAAAGCGGTACTGAGGTCAACGCGCTAAATTTGGGTTTTGATTAGAAATGGCACCACACAAGTAAGTCTCCAAAAAATTAACTAAATGCCAAAAATATTACAACTTTACCATTTTTATTTAAACGTCTCGAAATATCCATCCAAACCCAACCATGCCTTTTTTGTCATACTGTCATACGTCTATACTGGTTGTCTTGTATATCATAAATTATTTAATCAATTTTTTATCAAAATCCATTGTTTTGAAATTGACGCGACGTCTTAAAACCTTGACAAAAATAAATGCCACAAAAATTTCGTTCGTTTGATTTTGTTGGTAGTACTGCATCGACGATGGCAAAATTATAAATTGATCATTCCCGACGGCAAGTTCGTCGACCGCTGACCGTCACCCGTCAAAATTTGCGAATTCGCATAAGACGCTGTCCGTTTAGAAGTTTGACAACGGTATTTTTTTGTCGTTTGGCGTTGCCCGCCGCAATTATATTTAAGCGTTGACTTAGTTTTACGGTTCTTCCATTAGAACCCTAGTTCCATCCAATCAACGTCTAGCCACCCGTTGATTTTTCATAGCGACACTGATTAAGCCAGAATTGTTCAAAATTATTACGTTCGTAGGGAAGCATTAAATTTTTCTAAGAAGTCTACTTGCAAATTGTTCTTAAGAATTTGAATAAATAACTATTCACCGAAAATGGTCCAAACAAATTGGTTGATTGATTCTGGTTGTTCACTCTTTCGGATAGGGGCACAAGCATTCAGTTTTCTTAGAAAGATCTGAAAATTTTTCTTTAGAATTTTCATGCACTATTGTCGACAGACAATGGTTGCAAAGAGTTATATTGATTCAAGTGCCTTGGCTGATCTGGGTGGCTAAAGATATTTAAGAACGTTGGCAATCATACATTATGTTCTTAGAAATTTACTTGAAAATTTTTCTTTCGAATTTTTATACACTATTGGTGGCTGAAAACCATCAGTTGGATTGATTCGAATGCCACTAAAGTTAATTCTACAAGTTTTCTTCAGAATTTTTACGGCAGAGCTATAAAAATAATATCTATTCGCTTTCCTCTGCGGTAGTTGACGTTGCTTTGCTTATACTTTCATATTAATTCAAGTAGTGTTGTTTAATTTAACTTCACGTTTACTTTAAATTTATAGTTTGTGATGGAGGTAGAAATGGTTGCGAAAATTGAAACCAGAAGACTGATAAGATCATTGATAACATTTTTCAGAAGAAAGCAAGATCAGTTAAGTTCCCATCTGCACTTCTACTCCTATTCCTCTGAATGTGAATCGAGGTGCAACCTCTCACTCTCAGTCATTTACTTCACCCGTGACAGAATCGGTTACGTCACATCTATTTCTACAATCTTTGCACGAAAAAGTGTATCTTGATATGAGTCCTTAATGTCTGTCCACTTTAAGATCGACATTGATGTAGATAATATTATCGACAGGTTTTCCACATCAAACTTAAAATTGGGTTTTGTGATATCTAACTTAAATATGATAAAAAAGAAATTAAATGCGAATACTTCCGACTTTCTCCAAAGCAGGCTTGACGTTATCGCTTATTTTAAAGGACGTGACTTACTTTGGTTTTCGTTTTGAGAGTTATTGTACTTTTTTTATTTTCACGGTTGAATTTTTTGTTCTGTGCAATAATCTTTCTATTTTGCTTTCTTTTCACTGCTTGTTATGCCTTACGTTCTCTTTCTTTTTTATTTTCTGCTATTTTTTGTTGTCTTTCCTTTTTTCAAGTTTTCTGCATCAAGTTTATTTTTTATTTTTCTTCTTCAGCTTTTTGGAAAGGCATTGAAGACACGATGAAGCTTTGCTGATCTGTCTTGTTATTTCCAACGCGAACTGGAGTTTTGGGTGTGACTAAGTAGTCTATTAGCTCTACATTTACCGGCTGTGAAAAAACTATAGGCACATCTTCTATGTTAAAACTTTTTTCAATCTAGACATTATAAAAACGTCATTAGTATAAACCATACCTAGTACATAGAAACAGCAAAACACGGTCAATATTAACTCACTTCTACGTCAAGACTGCTTATATTCATAATATCTTGTAAGATACTTGTACTTTTCGTTGCTGTTGCATCATTGTCTTCATCGGACTCAAAAATTTAAGTAGGTATGTTTTCGTAGAATATTTCTGAATCTTCGTGATCTGACGTGACAGTACACTATTCAAATCCGATGATTAAAACTTATAGAATAAAATTTAAGAAAAATATTGTGAGGTACCTGGATCATTTCGTGCTCCTGATCAAATAAAATTTTGTGTAACATTGAAAAATCTTCGGACTATGAGCAAATTTGCTGTAGTCAAGGGTCTTACTTTTCTTCCTCGTTTAATCTTTATCAGATGTTGTCGAAACTAATATAGAATTCCTGCCTAGACATTTCGTATAATCAACAGAATTTGGTTCAAAAGGATATAGCCTACATGCGCGGAAGCCATTCACTATAGTGCCCTTTTTTATGTTTCCGTCTATCACTTCTTTAAGAATTGGAGCAAAGTAAGCTTTTCTAAGCATTTTCTCTAAATTGTTTCGCCTCCATGTTTGCATAGAGTTTAGCCAACCATTCTTAAATGGCTGATACATCGACACATCCACCAGTTGCCAAATCCTTTTTGCATTTCAGTCGAGACAAATCAATACAATATTGAGCTTATTATAAAGTTTTAATAGCTCATATGTTAGATGAGTCCTATACCCATAAACAAGCATAATGACAGGAAATCTAACATTGTCTTCGAGTAAAGCGGGGTAAAATATTTCTATTATATATTAAAAAAAAAACTTAAGAGGTCATCCATCCTGTGGCCGATTTCTGCACCTTAATTCCTTCTGGTACTGAAGCAATGATATCTTTGGGCATCCTTTTATATGGATATACATATGATCATCGGTGGGACCACATATCTCGCAGCAGAAAATGAAAACATGACAGTCAAGTCCTTTCCTGCCCCCAATCTGTCTGATATGTATCCTTGAACCCGCAAGAACTTAACCTCAAAACTGATCTTAAACTAATACCATCGGTTACCGTTTGGTGCCAAAACTTTGCAACCTTACGGACACATTAAGAAGTTCATTTCGTCACCAATCCAAAATCCATTTGAATCTTCCAAAATATCCAAGAGATCTTTAGCTGATAAATAAGATCGAATTTGCTCAAATCATTTTCGAATATCGGATTCGGAGACCTTAAAGCTGGCGTCGATAATTCTCTCTGGTGTTCTATGAGATAAGGTTGGATGTCTGCGCAAAAATGCCTGGTACCATTTTTCACCAGGTAAATTGCTAGAGAAAGGATTTGCTCTCGGAGAAGTGTCCAGAAATTCTTTTACTACAATTTGAACTTGAAGCTTTCTGCGAGGAAATGCCTTTGCATGGTTATCTACCAACCAATCCACTATTTTCTGCTCTTCTTCCACCGTCAACACTGGACAAGGGCGAAGGGCCAAACTTGACTCTACTGGAAAGGACATTAAAAGAAAAATTCTGTAAAATTCCCCAAAAACTGCATTTAACTATCTTTAATCGATATTGGTGACTTAGTTGATCTGGATGACTCTCCGTTGGATTCGAAAACAAAATAAAATTAAGAATGGAGCTCTTCCTACCTTAGGTTCACCATAGAATCTTTTATTAAGAAATATTTCGTTGAAGTACTACATGGATATATATATGGTAAGTAAGCATCTTCGCTTTGTTTGAAGTTTACAGCGGTGATAGTTCCAACCATCCTAATCAGTAATCACTGCTGTTTTTATATGTATTGTACTACAAAGAATTCCGCGATATCCTTAAATATGTGTAGAACAGGGAGGACATGGATACACTCATTACTGCACTGAGACAATACTTAGGGAGACCGGACATTGTCGAATCAATTGATTTACCAATCAGCGACTGGCCTGTTGACTCGTCACCGACTGATTGATTTTTAATCGTTTCTGATTGACTATCGGCGCATGCGTGCATAATGCATCGTCTTCTGTCAGATTAGTAATAGAGTTAAAAACTGGATAATTTATCAAAAATGCAAATGGGTTCCGTACCAGAACTTTGTCATCGAACAGTCGCTCGAGCGAATGTAGGTATGTTTAAATCTGATTCAAAGTTGCCTTTGATAAAATTAATGCATTGTTCCCCATTACTCTGGAGTATTTGTAAATACGTTAATGATTTTTGTTTGTCCCCTCTATGTTTTCAAATTTAAATAATATTCAAACAGCCGAACGTAAGAATGATCTTATTAGAATGTACTATATGCAAAACAAAAAAAAAAAAAATTTGTTTTTTAAATGCTATTATGAAACTGACAAAAAAGCTACAGTTTTCCAGTTATCTATGACTCAATACCTATTAACCATGATAATAAAATGTTTAGCTCAAGACAGAGCTGGGCAAGAAAAAGAAAAAGTACTTAAGTACAAGTACCGAAGGCCTGAGTACTTGAGCGTAAGTACAAGTACCGCATGTATGAAAAGTACTTGTAACTAAGTACTATGTCTATAAAAAGTACTGAGTACGTTTTAAAATACTTTTTTAGAATCTTTGTACGTTGGCAGTAATATAATGAAGTTTATCGAGTTCAGTTAATAGATATTAATAAATCAATACATTTTGAAAACTATAGTATGTATAGTAACCAGTGGCTACCATTTAAAGTTTTTTATATTTTTCGATGCTGCAGGTAGAGTAAAACTTTCACCACACTACATCCACAAAAACTATTAGAGGTCTGCCCAAGCACTCATTATCGCCTCCAATAATGCAAAAAAAAAAAAAAAATCCAGTAAATTTCTAAGAAAAAATTGAGATTTTCCCTACATCAGGTCCCTTGGTTATGTCCACTGACGTATATAATATGGACTGCTTACCTTTCTATTTCACGTAGGCACAATTGCTTGTGTCAAAAGAGTTCTTACGTCGGTGCCGACATTGAAGAAATCATTGGCGGGAAGTTGAAAAAGTGAGCACGCAGCTCGAGATTTTAATAAAACATTTAGAAATTCTTCTGCCTATCTAATGTCTAATTGTCTTTGATAAAACAGTTTTTATCAGTAATAACCCTAAATGATTAATTTAAAAACATTTATTTCGACGAATCCACTAATTTATTTGCTGTCTTCAGTTCTCTCTCAGTTGGTACTTGGTGCCGAAAGAGTCAGCAATATAGAAGTAAGCCCATATTTTGCAGTCTATATTATACATATCAGTGGTTATATCATCAAGTCGAGGCATCGTCGATTTCATATTCCAGCGAGATGTTACTGGTTTTTGTTCTAGTTACCCAGTCTTATTTGTATGTTATTAGCTTGTCTAAGGTTCTGCCTTGACGCGTGAGTGCGTCACATTCTTTTACAGTTTTTTACGTGCTTTTCTACGAAGAGTTAGATATTTGTAGGTACTTAATAGACTCAGAAATATCTAAGTAAAATCTTGGTATTTAAGTACAAGTGAAGAGAAGCAAGTACTTATGTTCAAATACTAAGCAGGGGCAATCCAAAAGTATTGAGTAATAAGTCTTAGGTAACAAAAATGTACTTTAAGTAGCACTTAAGTCTTTTTTTACTTAAGTATTGCCCAGCTCTGGCTTAAGAAACCAAGATGATCAAGGTGACGGTGTTTTTTCGTATATTTTAGGCTACATAATTTTTGAAAAATAATAAAATAAATTATGGGATCTTGAAATTTGCCCTCGCAAACAATATATCCCACGGTACAAAAAAAAATATTATTAGAGGGGCCCAACTCACCCCCATACCATTTTTTAAAATATATCTATTTCATAATCTTTGAAATATGCGTGCGTCAAGAAGTCCTATCATTTTGCCAAATTTCAAATTCCAACGTCACGTCGTTTCCGAGAAAGACGTCTGTGGCTAACAGACAGACACAAGTTCGATCTTAGAAGGGTTCCGTTTTTGTTCCTTTTGGGGTGTAGTAGAGTAGATATTAAGTTTGTTGATGCAAACTGAACACAAAGGTCGGTTCGATTCACTCAGTTGTCAATAGTAAGGTAACTTTTCATTTTTTACTTCCTGACTAACGTAAATCAGATCAGTGTGCGATACTGAACGCTGTTGCGTGTAACGGACAATGTCAACTGACTTTTTAATTACAGCCTACAGTCGCTGATTATGCAGCGCGCGGCCTACCTACCTTACAAAATAAAAAAGTTTACACAAGGCTGTAATGGAAATAAAATAAAAACAAGGAACAAAGCTAAAAATAGTGCGGCGACATGCGAACAGGCTGCCCGGTCAGGTTTCTTCCCTGACAGAATAGAGCACATTAGTAGCGATATACGGTCAGGTTAAAACCGGTCCGGTCTTAAAGCCTGCATACAACTAAAGATGGCTTCGGCTTAACACTACGATTCTATTAGTCAGTAAAGACAAAATATCTGACGCAACATGCGCTCAGGGTTTTCTGTAAGATTTTTGAGGCAGTGTAGTCGCAGTATTATTTTCAATTCATTAGAGCAAAAGTATGTGTTGCGTGTTTAGAAACAAATATCAAGGTGAAGAAATATACACGGGATGTATACAAGAAAAGATAAAATTGTATTTAATAAATGACGGTTATGTTCCTTTTATTTTAGAGGTAACAATGTAAGAAAATTATTTTTACTTTAATTAAACTTTTTAAATATTACGTTTTTGACAACAGGTGAAATTTGTAATTATAATAATATAATTTTTTTTTTTATGTACACATGTATGCACTTTATTTGGTAAACTCTTTCAAACATTTCTTATATATAAACGGCAAAAGGCTCTAAAAGGTATAAAAGATATCACTAGCTTATCTAAAATAAAAAACATAATGGCTCAGTAGGGACAACGAAATCACACTAGATACTAACTACTAGATACTAACTACGAACAAAATGAATCACTTAGTTCTCAAAATCGACTGCATACAACCGGTAAGTGATAGTGTTTGAATATAGAATGTGTTCGATACTAATTTGATTGGCAGCTGAAAGTCCTCCTACAAAAATAGCTGGAATGCCCAATTTCCTGAACGCTACCCAAGTTCCTCGTTCTTCTCAAAAAACAGAAATTATGTGCATTCAAAAATTAGGTCCTCGTTTGTTGCTAAATTCCTATATCTGTCACCTGTAAATAAAAAAATGAAGAATCGACTGTTGTACCAACATACGTTTACACACTAATACAATTTCCAATAAGCTGACGCTAGTGTAAAAGTCTCCTGTTAAATGTAATCAAAAACTGAAAGCTGAACCCAAGTAACATTGGAGGTCAAATTTCCTATCATTGAGGGCCGACCGACCTATTTTGGTTAAAATTACGTAAACTAGACTTGAGGATTTAACCTCAAGGGCCACTCTCCTTTATGGTAAATTAGGAAGGAAATCTTACTTAATAATTCCTTAAATTAGGCCGTCAAAGTAATCTTGACTTTGTAGTTAATTATTAGGGAAAAATAACGTAATAATTCCTTTTTAATTTACCTCATAGGAATGAATAAAAATAAGGAAATAAATAAGGAAAATTTCCTGAATATGAGGCTAATTTCCTTACTTCTTACCTAAATTTTACTTAACTTTGAGGTCAAATTTAAGGAAATTTATGGACTTTGTAGGTAGACCTATTCCCAAATTCTAGGCAAAATAACGTGAATATTCCCTCAATTATTCCCTATTCGATTGTGTTCGCCTTCAAAGTTAGAAATCCCAAAAACGCTAACCTCAAGGTAAATTAGACTAAATGGGCGCGTTTAGCGAATTTCCTCATAGTTGGAATTACGTAATTCTGCCTTCAAAGGCGATTGAAAGAAGAACATTATTTGATCATTGCTAAATATGTCAGAAATATATTCAACGTATCATGGTGTTCAGTTTTAGAGTGAAAATTTTAATTAAAAAACATATAATATGGCTTCTAATTTTAATCAAAAAGCCAAACCGTATCGATATACCTCCGATTATTTTCGAAAAGTTAAGCGTTCTTTAAAACATGAGAAATCACTCGTCAGTTTAAATAAATCAAAAGCTGATTTATATTCAAGTGCAACAGAAGTATCATCAGCTATTGTGCCATCGTTAATAAATAAATGTGAATCACAACAAAATATTGAAAATATAGGTGATAGTGCTCAATGTAATGATTTTAGTTTACTAGAAATCGATGAAAGTGATACAGAACACGGAGATAACGTCAATGATGAACTTACTTTCATGAATTGAGAGAGTGGGCATTGCAAGATAAATTAACGCATTACTCAGTTTCAGAATTACTGAAAATATTAAGATCCCATGGCATGTCGCATCTACCACAAGACAGTAGAACGTTGTTACATACTCCAACTACGATTGAGCTAATTAATATGGGATTGGGACAATAGTGGTACAATGGAGTAAAATTTAATTTGCAGGCAGTTCTACATGATATTATAAAAAATCCAGTAAGCATTTATTTAAAATTTAATGTCGATGGAATTTCACCATATAATAGTTCAGCCCTGAAATTTTGGCCCATTTTATTTACAATCGATAATATGCCATACTTAAAGCCAATGGTAGCAGCAGTTTATTACGGCCATGGGAAACCACCGTTGAATCCATTTTTATCTCCAATTGTCGATGAGCTAAACACTATTTTACAAGAAGGGTTACATATTAAACAATACAAAATTGATGTCAAAATTAAGTGCTTCATCTGCGACACACCGGCAAGAAGTTTTATTAAAGGTATTTATTTATTGTTCCAGTATATAAATAAAAGTTGAAGTTGAATATATTTATTAAAATCAGGTGTAGCTGCCTTCAATGCGGAGTATGGTGCTTGTATAAAATGTACAGTTGTTGGTGAATGGGATAAAGGAGGACGACATATGAGCTATCCAAGAATTCATTGTCCTCTCCGAACTGATGAAAGCTTTCGAAGTAAAGTTGATGAGGATCATCATAAGGAAGACACACCATTAACAAAGCTGCCAATTAATTTAGTAGAAGATGTTATAATTGCTGATTCACTTCATTTATTTGAATTAGGTATTTTCACAATATATTAAATATATTTTACATTTACAACTTCGTTTTTGTAGGAGTCATGAGAAAATGCTTATTTGCTTGGTGTCGTGGTAGTTACAACTATCGTACAAAGTTATCGGCAGCTGATATGGAAAAGATGTTAACTATGTTGGGAGTTTGTAATGCACTAAAACCAACTGAAATACATCGAGCCATAAGGGGGCTTAAGTTTTTGAAATACTGGAAAGGCTCTGAATTTCGTACTTTTTTGCTGTACCTTGGAATAATCATCTTGAAAGATTTTCTGCCTGGAGAGGTCTATGAACACTTTTTAACATTATCTTGCGCTGTGACAATCCTTATGAGTAATGAATATATGAAATTCTTAAATATTGCTGATGTTAAAGGATTACATAGAAGGCTTTATTAACATTTACGGAATAGATTCAGTGAGTAGCAATATTCATAACTTATGTCATGTTATTAATGATGTTAAGAAATTTGGAATTTTGCCCGGAATAAGCTCTTATCCTTTTGAAAGTTTCCTTGGCTACTTTAAATGTTTTCTTCGAAGGGGAAATCTTCCATTAGCGCAAATAGCTAAGCGCCTTATAGAATTTTCGAAATTGAGTAATCCAAACCCAAAAAGATGTGTTGGCGCATACGTGAAGGATACAAATCTTGTAAAAGAGCATCATGAGTTAAAAACGTGTAAAACTATTTACAACATAATATATCTAGCCGATGAATTCATTTTAGCCAACGATATTAAAAATAAGTGGTTCTTAACTAAAAATACTGAGATTGTAGCCATGAAAAATGCAACAACTTCTAATGGAAACTTATGCATTTACGGTAGCCCCCTACAAAACAAATACGATTTTATTACAAAGCCATTCAAATCGTCGTATCTCAACATATACGCATCTAAAGGAGAAGTAACGGAACCGAAAATTTACCAATTAAATGATATCAAATGTAAATTGTTTTCATTAAAATATCATAATGACTACGTATTTTTACCTCTAATTCATACCTTAGATGCAAATGTATGCACATAAATATTACCGATTAAAACATATCCATTTTCATTAGGCATCTTGTTTTGCTTAAGAACCTTTTAAAACAAATTTGTTCATTTTCAACAAAGTGTTTTTCGGGTGCATTGTTAACAACGATGTCCTTTGCAGTCCTGATCACAGAATAAGCAAATGGATTCAATGTGATTTCGGTCAACACGGATATGGTAGGTACATAGGGGGAAGACATTAGAGCCATTATAAATAGGACATGAGTTAATTTTGCCTCTCGCAAAAAAAGGGTTGATCTGTAAAACTCAGACATCGCATTAGTACTGCTTTATCAGTATGCTTACATCCTGGATTAAAACAGAGGTTACGGCATATCAAAAAACTATATGTCTTCAAAACAGGGAACGTTCCTAGACTTATTAATGCTCTGAACAACACGAATTTGACGTGCAAGCCCATCGCTGCCAATAGTTGCACCCTGAAAAAAGGCAGCATATGGAATCACTTGACTGGAATCAAGCCAGTCAATTGTCAACACGATGCGAATGAGAATTTTTCGAACAAGAGGAAATTTGTGGCTCACTGAACCATTTATTTGTCAGGAATATTCTTTTATTTGTATTTTATACGCCCAGACAACAACAAGGACCTTTTGCAACATTTCGGTTCAATTTCAAATGGAGAGAGTTTTACTTCGTGTTAATGAAATTTCACTAAAGTTTACACATACCGCCATTAAAACTAACTGAATTTATTGCAAAATGGGAAGATTTTCTTGTCAAGTCAGCAGATATCAGCTGATCACAAAATCTCTTTTTGCAGATTTTCTTCTCTTTCTGGCATCTTTAAAAGAAATTTGTTCTGTCTACAGTAAATACTCGCAAATTTTCTTAATAGCATTTAATTTAATTATTGAACTTTGCTACGATCTTTGCTCAAAGTGAGGAAATATAAAGGATGAACACCCCGAAACGGTCGCGGTGACGATAGCAGCAGTGGTACATAAATTTTGTTTTTGCATCAAACCAATTACAAAAATAAAACGTATGTACCGCTACCGCTACCGCAACCGTCACCCCGTAAACAGAAGACATTTTTTTAAAGAGGCCAAAAAGAGAAGAAAATCTGCAAAAAGAAATTTTGTGATCAGCTGATATCTACTGACTTGACTAGAAAATCTTTCCACTTTAAAATAAATTCAGTTAGTTTTAATGGCGGTATGTGCAAATTTTACTGAAATTTCACTAACACGAAGTTCTCTTGGCGTTGCCATACAAAACTTTGGGTTTTCACTTTATTTAACTTTTATTGGGCTTCGCCCAATTGTAACTTTTTCTCTTTTGATCTCATCACTTGTTGTATTCCTTTCTGTCCCCTAGACAAATTCTAACAATAAACGATAATATTAAAAATAAATAGTCGAAAATAGTATTTGGTATTTAACTTATTTTATTTTAAATTTCAATCAAAGGAAATATGTACATATAATTAACCAGAGAAAACATCACCACCGTTTGAATCACTTTTCTCCGAACAGTTTTCAATATGCTGTCCGCCTGAATTGTTGCTACTTGTTGCAGTAGAGGGACATTCATCTGATTTATTTTTTATTTTTTGATTTTTTTCGAATGCCGCATTTATTTGACGTGAATGCTTTAGCGTTTTATCTCGAAACAACTTTATATTTGATGACTCGGTCTAACGTGAATCTGCCTTTTGAAATATAATATTAAAAACTTCCAATATGCCATCAAAAGATAGAAATGGATATTTTTTTTCGACACCAGTTGTGCGAGAAATACCGGTCCAAGAAAATAGCGTTAACAGTTGTTTTGAAAAAAGTATGGAAATTAAATGTTTTCCAATAAGGTATCCGTTTTTTTTCCATCGGATCCACCGATCTTGGTATAAAATCTATCTGCAAAAAAAGTAAATATGTTAAAGCGAAATTATATAACTTTATTTTTACCAGATATTGCTTGTATGCCTCATTCTGTTCAATTTCTTTGTTGAACAAACCCAGAATATCTGGATTAGAAATCGGGAAAATGAATTTTTCTTCAAATTGAGTTAAATTTACACTATTGGGATTTGATTTAGTTTGGGAAATACTATTATATCCAGAATGCGAAATATTTTTAAGCATGTCGTACATTTTAGCAACAGTTAGAGAAATGGTTTTTAGCTCCGAATTCGTGCGTTCAAAATTTACTGTTACCATATCTTTTAGAATACCATTTTCTGCTTTCATACAACCCTTTTCTTGTTTTACTGTAATTGTAATTAATGATGGTTTATGAAAAAATGCGTTTATTTTACATATTAATACTTACATTTTGTAATTTCCTGCACTAATGCAACCGCATCAATACTATCATCTATTACGACAAGGTTTTCGCATTGACTACTTTTAATTGATGATGGATTATGATTTACCGTTTCTACAGTATGTTCCTGATACTCTGCTCCATGATTTTGGATTATGACATCGTTTACAATGAAACTTGACTCTATTTCGTTTTGCTCACTAATACAACTGAACATATTTTCGTACTGATTTGTAGACTTCTGCGATTGCGTCGCATTTTTCTCTGCCGGTTTTATTGTCAAACTGCATTTTTATAAAAAAAAGGTATTATTTAAAAAGTTTACATAATACAAACAAAAATTGAAGTTCATGTACTTTTGTTCGGCTTCAGTATCACTAGCATTACTATACTGTTCCTCCCATTGGATCGCCTCATCTAGATTGCAAATATTTTTTCTTTTTACATCACATTTGTATCGAAACCAGTCAGGCTCCGGGATACTATTTGCATCTTTTCTCAAAGCTGCCACACTCGATTTCGGCCAATACACTTGATTATTTTTTTTCCAGTTATGCGGAATATACGCATATTCCACTGTATTTGCTTTTTCACAAATGCCACTATCTTGTATCCAAATGAACCTGATGACATGATTAACAATCCTTAATATAGAAATTTTCAATATCGATGTATCCTTGTTTTACTTCTCACAAGTACAAATCCACTTTTAGAACTTTACTTATCACGCGTCTTCTTTGTTTGACAAACAATTCAATTCTGTCAATTGTCAAATCTCTCTATCCTATTTAAGGCGAAATTCCTTAATTTAGGGCGAAATGCCCTATTATAAGTCGAAATTTCTTTATAAGAAAAAACTTATAGTCGCCTCTAAGCACAAAATTACCTAAACAGGGATTTTTGCCCTCAAAGTCAAAATTTTTGGTTATTTTGCCTTGTTGTCTAGGAAAGTCGTCGTATAAGGAAATTTTTTAAGTCAAACTAACTTTTAGGTCGATAGATGTGGTATGCGCCATATTTATTTAACAAAACAAGGCTGCCATATATTAAGGGAATGAATATAAAGTTTGCATGAGCTTTAATTTATTTATTTCCATAGTAACTGCAAAAAAACGCTCAAATAAATGCATATTTCGTAATCGCAGAACGATTAAAGAATATTTAAATTAATTCCAAGGTTCTAAATCGCAAACCAAAGTATAATTTAAAAAAATTTAAAATTATTATTTTTTAAATATACAATATTTTTAAAGCGCGTTGGTGTTTTTCGAAAAATTATATCCATATTTATCAATAAAGTTTTAGTCGTTTTAAATTGAGCGCATAGAAGCTGAGATAAATAATTCTATCTATTTTCCTAAAGCAATATTTCTCATAATCATGCAACTTCACTTATGTGCCTTGTTCATAATATATATATTCCATTTTGGGATAACATATATACACAATTCTTATAAAATTAAATTCCTTTTACATTAACACAGACTTGAGTTAAACTAGGTAGAGATTAAGTAAAATTTACGTAAATTCGACGTGAAATTTACGTTAAATTTACCAAATCAAGGAAATAAGTCCTGTGCCCTATAGGGAAATATTCTCTAATTTCCCTAATATTTACGTCGATACGACGTCCTCTCATTCTCCACTTACGTAAATCCGACGTAAATATTAAGTAATCTTAACTTATCCACAATTAGTCGCTGCCCTAATTTACGTCGAATAGACGTAAATTCGACCTGAAAAGGAGGGGAAATTTTACTTGGGAAGCGTGTAAGGTATAGCTTCCAATAAGCTATTACTACTATGCAAACGCCTAGTGTCCTCTTACAATCAGCGAGAAAAAATTTAAATGAAAAAAAAAAGTGGAACACGATGACATTCAAGTGGCGGTAGTTTTGGGGTAAATGAAACATATTGTAACACGGCGAATTACCCAACTACAGGCCTGGCAGCCCGCGCGGATAAATTTAGCAATCTGCGCGCGCGCGGATAAAGCTGTGTCAACATAAGGTCAACGACCCGAGACAACGGACAAGATCCGAACGGTCACCTGGATGAGGAATTTTGAGTCAGTCAGTGAAGAGAGCGAACTGGTAGTGCAAGTAAATTAAAATTGAAACAAAATTGTTAGAAAACCAAGTTAAATTGTGAATTGAATTTGTTAAAATAAATAGAAGTAGTTTATTGACACGCGAGTCTTCTTTAGTTTGCTTTAATCCGGAAGAAAGCCAATTCAAGAACAATTTGGAACTGGTGCTAGTTTCCAACAAGTAAATCTCGAGCACCGTGGTTACAAAGCTAAGTACTTTATTTCTTTTTTTATTCCTTCAAAGATAAATTTCAGGTACAGATACTAACTATGGCAAGTAATTGACTACCACTGTACGTTACAGACGAGGTTCCATGAAACAATACATGAAAGATAAGCTCACCGCGAGTACGAATGGTAACATTTAGTGAAGTCTCTATTCCTACGCGTATTCCTCAGTCCATGTTGTTGTTTTAGGACAATTTCTGTCAGTCCAAATTTATTCTGCGCACAGAAGTAAGTTGTAGTGAAGAGAATTGCTCTTGCCACTTGCCAGTGAGATCTTCGTTTCCATCTTTTTGTACCTCGCACAACCTCACCTGCCTGAAAATCTGAAAATTACCAAAAAAAAACACAAGCTACGGGAAGAAACGATTCACGTACAACGAAAAGCAATTTAAATAGCGTCTTTGACATAAAACAGCTGTGAGCTGGCATCCAGATTTCGAGCTTCGAACATAACTTTCAGTAAATTTTCGTGGCAGTTACCGGTACTACAGGACAAAGTTTTACCTTGGTGTGCTGATATCCAATACAGAGCACCAAGTGGGTTCTTCACCTAGGTGCAGCAGAGTCGACACCCTTTTGCAAGCTCATGCTGGATGCTGGAAGCTCAAATATAGACCAAACGAGCAGATTGGGATAGGGCGATATCTGTGCGCTAAGTGTTCGAAAGCTGGTCGTAACAAATTGATTGCTCCCTCATCTCCGCTCGGCCAGAGCAATTAATTATCTTTTGACGCTGATAAGTAAAAGTGTTACAATTGGTGTCAAGTGTGGGGTTTATTCCGCACATATCCCAAACGATATTCTTCCCATATCATAAAAAAATTACCTACAATTGGAAAATTTAATTTATTTGCTAAATTTATCGGCCTTTTCGCTTGAATTCTTTTGATTTTATAGATTAAGTTTCTTTTTCAGCTTATTTTTTTTGTTTCTTCATTGAATTCTTTTTCTTTTGATTTTATAAATTAAGTTTCTTTTTCAGCTTATTTTTTTTTTTCTTTATTGAATTCTTTTGAATTTGTAGATTAAGTCTCGTTTCTACCGCATATATTTTTTTTCCCTTTGATTTCTGGAATAATTATTCCGCTGATATTAGCGGATTGGATTACTATTATTATTGTTTTTTTTTTAATTAGATCTTACGGATTGAATTTTTATTTCCCTTGATTTAATTCAAATTCATTACTTTGAAAGCATACAAATAGAGCTCAAGTATGTCGAATTTGCGACTTGGGATACTTCCTTTGCAAGCTTATAATTTTTTGTTTTTACTTTGCTGAATTTGTCCTGATTAGTCTGGAAGTTCAAAGATTTATATTTATTGTCTTTCATATAACTACAGTGAGCGAAGTCAACTCTACCTTAAACTTAAGGGGTTATCTTTATTTTTTTTTGTGCCCCTTAAGTGTAATTTACCCTTCTTTTGTGCTATCGTATCGCGAATCCAAAATATTTGTGCTCTGGTCTTCTGCTAATACGCATTTTCCTCCCATAATAAGGATTTATGTTTTAGCATCACTGCCAAAATGAATGAAGAGCAGATGCAAGACATGAAAGGGCGGATGAAGCAGATAGTTTCGGGATTAATTACGGGACTTGCTAATGACCTGAAAGAAGAGTTAAAGGCAGAACAGAGAATAGCATGTGAATCTATGAAAGCAGAAGTTTTTGCGGCGGTGGCTGAAGTATCGAAAAAGGTTTCTGAGTTAGAGAAAACGCTAAGCGGCACATCTTTTGTCAATAAGGTATTCGAAGACTCCATTCCCGCATATAATCTGTTTCCAACAAGTGTAGCCGCATCTACTACTACTTCGATAGTTACCACCACTGCTTCTCATCCTGTCTCGTCGAATATTTTGACCAATTCCAATGCCCTGACTGAAACTCAGACAGTGTCTTTTACCAACCCTAGTGTCTGCAGTACTCAGTCTCATGCCAACCCTATTACAAACTCGTCGATAGCTCAGCACTCTCAAGTCCAATTGCCGCCCACAATATGCCAGCCCCAGCAGCAGGTTTTAGTCCTATTGTCGGCTCGTCCATTCGAACCACCGGTGTACCTATCGATGCTCATTTGAGTTGGGACAAGGGTCAAATATTTTCGAATATTGCACCTAAAGCCCCCTCTCAAGCTTTCAACGGGAATCTGACCTGTAATTTGACACCATTCGATGGAACTGTGTCATGGTCAGTATACCGAATCCAATTTGAGATTATAGCACGAAACAATAACTGGAATGAGCAGGAAAAAGCTGATGCAATAATCACACAGCTCCGAGGCAATGCTTTATCTGTCCTCAGCGTTTTTCCTCATGGTCATCACATCCAGCTCGATGAGCTTGTTGCATTGCTAGAGTAACGTTTCGGACTGGATCCTTACGCTTGTCAAGTGCAGTTCCACGGAAGGACACAGGGAATTAAAGAAAACCCTTCTAATTTCGCTCTGGAGCTGCAAAGACTGGCTACGGCAGCTTTTCCATCGTGCCCTGCAGACATAGTCGATCGTATGGTGACACTGCGATTCTTAGAAGGTCTTAGAGATGATGAGCTTCGAACTTTGGTAAAGGTCCGTGGTCCAAAGAACATACATGAAGCCTTAACAGCTGCACAAGAATTATCCCTCGGATTGGGATCCGGAAGGGGAAACCGAATTCATTTGGCACAAGCACAAGCACCATCGAGCCCTAGAAACAGACGGCGGCGAGGTAGATTTAATAATGATTTTTACGCGGCAGGATCAGAACAGGGACGGGTTAATGCTCAAACGGCATCAACTGCAGCGTATAGCTCTGGTTCGGCACCTTCAGGAAATGTAATGCCATTAACGCTGATTTCGAACGGCTCAATCTGACCTCCTGAAATTTACGACTCTTTCGTGCCCTCCTCCTCCTCTGGGTTAAGTCCTGCAACACCAACCTCTTCGGGAAACTGGAGGTCATCGTCTCCGAGAGGCACGAGTCGATGAATCTACCATCAGACCTCAACAACTCACTGTCGACAACAAAGTATAACACTGATTTGAACCCAATATCATTTACATCTACTCATAAAAAAAAACATCTTGCCAGGACTTTTCGGATCCCCCAGCTCAGGCGACAATCGAAGAAGAGATCGTTTTGAACACGACATGGCCTTCCAAAAATAGTCTCACAGTCCAAGGAATGTTAAATAGGTGTTGCAATTAGCAACCAAAATTATATATAATATAATAATAAAAAAACATATATATAAAAATAAATATAAACAATATAGTTTATAAAAATAAAATACTTATATATACCTGCGGTGGACGGAAATCTGTGCCACTCTTGCCATTTTTTACTCACAAGTAAAAAGATATTGCAGCTAAGTTGCTTCACATTCACAACATTCACCATAAAGTTGTGAGGTGTTCCAGGTCTTACTATATTTAAACATAGTAGCATGTATATACATACACCAAAGTCTGATTGAAATCTCATGTAAGATTTCAAAAGACTGACCATAGTGGAACACCTTGGTGTAATAGAATGTATTTTGGTAAACTGATAAGTAAATAATGTTCTGTCCACGCAAGGACCAGAACATGCCATAAACACCAGCAAACATAGCTAAAATTAAAAAATTAAAACTTAATCACAACAGTTTTTACAAAAACTTTTATGGCACTTATCTCAATCTACTGCAATATCCAGTGCAGGGTTTTGTCGTTGCAGGACGTATATGTCCACACCACCAATAAACACAACGTTGCACAATTGTTGTTATTCACTTTTATCATAATAAATACGAATTATTATGATAAAATGAAAACAAAAACACAACACGAACAAAAATACATTTGTCATTTAATGACAAATGTCAAACCACAACATTTAAATTGTGGCGCCCCCGTCATCTCAAATTCGTAAAACTCCCACAGCGCCGTGGTGAACTTGCGCAAAGTCGAGAACAATAGCCAGCAACTAAGCGAAGCCACAGAACAATGGGCGGCAGCTGGCCCCAACCATATAAAAAGGGGGCGATTTTAGAAGAAAAATCACTTGTTGCTCGGTATTTCACCAGTAGAGTCAGCTAGCTGGACCATTGCCACTAGCATTTTTTTTCACTTGTCCTCAAATTTTTTGTAGGGTTATTCCCACATTCAAATCTTCACCATACACAGGTAATACAAATAGAAATTTTTTTTGGGATATTACCAGAAATTTTCTATTTAATTAAAAACACCACTGAAACATAGAATAAATTCAAGATTTTGGGATATTACCAAATTAAGAATAGACTTCTATAATTTCAGATCTTTTTTCTTCATAAAAAAGGGAAAATATTCTGGGATATTACCAGAGAATTTCTCATTTAAATTTTTTTTATACTGAGATTGGAGAGTTAATTCGCAGTTTTGGGATATTACCAAGCTAAGAATAAAATTCTGCAATCTAAGTTAGTTTTTTTTGTCTCATCTTTTTGTAACTAACTATTCAGCAAAGTTAATTTGGGAAATATCCAATTAACTAAGGTTAACGAAAAAGGTTTCACAAAACATTTCATTTCGGGATATATCCAAGTGAAGTGTGGCAGGAAACTCAAGTCAATCGGAAAATCATTAGTATTGGGCGATTTCCATACTAATTAGAAATCCCGGTCAATATCTAGGCTAAATCGGCGGCAGAATCCTTTGGGATATTTCCAGGGATTTTTTTTTGCTGATTTGGTTTTAGGAAAGGGACAATATCTTGGTATTGAACCTTTTGGGAGATTTTCAAGGGTTCAATCCAGAGACCAGAATTAGGTCAAAAACAGGTACAGGGATTAGCTACACCATTCAGGGTTGAGTATACTACAGGAAATAAATAAGTATAAAACTTACTAACGTTTTTGTTTCAGAAGAGATTAATTAATTCTATTTTATCAGAAAATTTCTAACAAAATTTGAATTGCTATAAACCTTTTTTTGTGCACGTCACTAATTTGAGTTTTCTTCTCTTATTGCAGATAATTAGCAATAAGTAGAGCTTAAGTTTATTTTTGCTTTGAATTAATTTTTTGTTTGATTTTTGTTTGAATTCAATTATTATTTTAATATTTATTTGTAGAATTATTGTTAGTTTGTAAGAATACAAAATAAACGTATTAAAAGCAGGTTAATTCTTTCAATCAGCAAGTTACCTATTTTTTTACTTCCATTTTTCATTTTCATTTAATTTTTTTATGTACAGCCATAGGAGCTGTAACACTGGTCCTTCGAGCCGGATAAACCGGTAGCATAATACGTTTATTGAGTGTTAAAATTAACAATAATAAAAAAATAGCAATTCAAATTTTTCTGTGTTTGGTGAAGGAAGACTAACTAAAATGGAAGCACTTATAAAGAGACAAAGAGCTTTCAAAAAAGTTTTGACTCATGCTGTCTCTAATTATGAAGAGAGAGTAGGTTCAGGGCAACAGTTAACTAAAGGTTATCTGAAGCAAAGAACCCGGAGTATTGAGGAATTGTGGGAACATTTTATGAATAATCATCAAAGATTATTAGTAGAGTTTGAGGAAACAGCACTCAACGACTACGAAACAAGCCATATTTTTGAGGAATGCGAAGGAGTATTCTTCGGATTCTTAGGGGAGCTCCAAGAACAGCTATCAAAGCTTCAAGAGCTCCAAATGCCAAAGGTAACTAAACCAGAGGCAAGTGTAATCAATGACCACAAAACGGAAATAAAATTGCCTAGCATTGAAATTCCGAAATTTGATGGTGATTACACTAAGTGGAGATCTTTCCACGATATGTTTGAATCTTTGATTCACAAAGATTCTCAAATTCCATTAGTACAAAAGTTGCACTATTTAAAGTCCAATCTATCTGGAGAACCAGAAAGGATATTGCGACAATACGATGTAACTAGTACTAATTATCAACCAGCTTGGGCAGAGTTGACACAAAGATACAATAATAAAAAGGTATTAGTGTTCACACAACTCAAAGCCTTATTTAATCAAGCTATAGTAAAAGGTGAACATGAAAGTAGCCTGAAAAATTTACATGATAAAACAAAGGAATGTTTACATGAATTGGAATCCCTTGGAATAGGTACAAAGACCTGGGATCCAATAATTATTTTTATAATAACACAAAAACTACCTATGGAAACTCGAACCCTATGGGAACAATCAATTTCCAAGAGTACAGAGATTCCAGAGTTAAAAGAAATGTTTTGTTTCCTAGAATCTCGCTTCCGAACTTTGGAAGCTATTAACCCAAGTAAGGTGGGTTATGTTGCCATGAACAAACATGGACAAAATAAATCATTAAACTATCACGTCAACGAACAATATGGTTGCGTGGTATGTAAGGGAGACCATCGCATACAAAACTGCGATGATTTCCGACGGCATAATATTGACACTCGTCGGAAGATCCTGTTGAAACATAGTATTTGTTTTAACTGTCTACAAAGACATAATGGATCTTGTACGATGAGTAAAAGGTGCCCGGTGTGCAAAGGAGAACATACAATCCACAAATGCACACAATTTAAACAAAAGGGTTTTAATGCAAAACGTGAACTTGTGATAAAGAACAAGCTTTGCACAAATTGCTTAAAACCACACAACAAAGAAGCATGTCCAAATAAAAATGGATGTTTCAAGTGTGACAAGCGTCATCACACATGGCTTCATGAAGACAAAAACATTTCTTCAAACAAGCCAAGGGCTGTTGAGACCATACAATCAAGACAGTCAGAAAATTCTGTCCCATCAACTTCGGCAAATGCTTGTTCAAATAAACAGAAAGCCACACAAGCACTATTAGCTACGGCTATAGTACATGTTAGGGACAGAAGTGGGATAACAATTCCCATGCGGGCTTTGGTTGATCTAGGATCACAAAGTTCTTTTATTACCAAAGCGGCTGTTCAATCCTTACAACTGAAAGGCGTATCAACGTCACTTCAAATTACCGGATTGGGATCTACACAAGTGGCAAAGGCAAACAAAGAAGTGTCTGTCCATGTGAGATCAGCCACCTCAGATGATTTTGAAATCCCATTGCGGGCTTATGTTATCAAGAAGATAACTAATATATTCCCACCAACACACATAAGGTCTTCTGATTGGACTCATATAAAAGGCTTGCCTTTAGCAGACCCAGAGTTCCTAAAAGCAGGGAAAATAGACCTGTTGTTAGGTGTGAATACCTATGCAAAAATTTTATGCAAGGGAATTAAAAGTGGACCTGAAGGGACCCCCATAGCACAGAATACAAAGCTAGGGTGGATTCTTTTCGGAGAAACAACAGCACCACTAAATCAAGTGGACAAAAATGAAATTTTTTCTGCATTCACCACAGGTAGTGCTGATGACTTAGCACAGCTAAATATGCAAGTGCGGAAATTTTGGGAATGGGAAGAGCTCAACCCAAAACGTAAACTCACTAAAGAAGAAGAGCAATGTGAGCAATTCTTCAGTGAGAATCATAAACGCCTGGAGAATGGCAGTTATGAAGTGAAGCTGCCATTCAAAGCAGGCAAGGTTCCCGAGCTTGGGGAATCAAAGATAATGGCGTTAAAAAGATTCGCTCAACTCGAGAAAAAATTCGAGCGAGCTGCCGATATACGAGCTGAATATCATAAATGTATTCAAGAATATTTAGACCTGGGGCATATGTGTAAAGTAAATAAAACCACACAAAATGCGAATACCCAGAGGTATTACTTACCCCATCATGCTGTTCTTAAGGACAGCACTACTACCAAATTAAGAGTAGTATTTGATGCTTCCGCAAAGTCATCAAACGGGAGAAGCCTCAACGAACAAATGTTGACAGGTCCCACATTACAACCAAAGTTGTACTCAACATTGCTAAAATGGCGTGTTCATAGATATGCAGTGACTGCCGATATAGAGAAGATGTATCGAATGATTAAGATACACAAGGATGACCAAAAGTAGAAGAATACGAACTCAACACCGTAACATTCGGCACTACGGCAGCACCATATCTAGCAATAAAAACACTGCAGCAATTAGCCAAGGATGACAAAGAAGAGTATCCTAAGGCATCAGAAATTGCAACGCAGGATTTTTACGTTGACGATCTGCTAACAGGTGGAAATACCATAGCAGAAGTCAAACAAACCCAAAAAGAGCTAATAAAGCTATTAAAGGGAGGAGGTTTTAACCTCCGGAAATGGGCAGCTAACCATGATGAAATGCTTGATTGGTTACCTAAGGAAGACATAGAGCTAGAGTTGCCATTAAAATTTGAAGATGACAACCAAGTCAAAGCTCTAGGAATCCAGTGGCATCCAGCCACCGACAATTTCATGTTTGCCTTCAAGGCTTCAGAATTTGAAGCAGAAGCCACAACAAAAAGAAAAATTTTGTCGCAAGTAGCAAAGCTATTCGACCCTTTAGGTTGGATAGCTCCATGTGTAGTTTTGGCGAAAATTATCATCCAGAAATTATGGATGCATGGATGTACCTGGGACGAAATAGTCCCAGAAGAATTCAGTGAGGAATGGAGGCAGTTCAAGATACAGCTGCCTCACATATTGAAAATAAAAATTCCTCGTTGGATACATACCAAGCAAGACAGAGACAACTGTCAATTGCATGGGTTTTGCGACGCATCAAATTCAGCGTACGCAGCTGTCGTCTACATGAGAGTTCAAAACGATGACGGCACAATAAAAACAACATTGCTCATATCAAAAACTCGAGTGGCTCCCACAAAGCCAATTACGTTGCCAAGACTTGAGCTAAGTGGAGCAGTGTTGTTAACTAGACTACTAAGTCAAGTTCGAGCTGACATGCATATGAGTAATGTCAGCAGCTTTTCATGGAGCGATTCAAAAATCGTATTGGCCTGGTTATCAGGTCATCCGAATAGATGGAAAACTTATGTGGCAAACAGAGTTACCGAGATACAGGAAGGCAACTTAAATAATACGTGGGGATATGTACCTACCAAGGATAATCCTGCTGACATGGCATCACGAGGTCTAATGCCAATGAGCATTCAAGAATGTGAGCCATGGTGGACAGGTCCTAGTTGGTTAAGGCAGCCAAGACTGGCCACAAGATAAGAGCCTTAGCAGAGAGACGACTTACGAATTAAAGACAGTAAAAGCTCTTGCAATGCAAAAAAAAAAGCGAAGGGCTCGAAACAATAATTGAGCGATTCTCGTCATACAAACGATTGTTGCTTGTCACTGCACAATGTCTCCGATTCATCCATAATTGTAGACATAAAGAAGAAAGGAACATTGGCAGATTGACACCAGCTGACATAGAAACAGCCAAAATAAGAGTAATCCAGCAAACACAACAGCAAGAATTTGAAAATGAATTCAAGCAGTTAAAGGCTGGAGAAAATTTGCACAAAAATAGCAAAATAATAGGGCTTTGTCCATTTTTAGATAAAGATTCAGTCTTGAGAGTAGGTGGCAGGTTGCAAAATTCAGACCTGCCAATCTCAACACGACACCCAGCAATACTACCCAAAGATCATCATTTAACTAATTTAGTGATTGATCACTACCACAAAGAAACTTTGCATGGTGGACCACAACTGGTCCTAAATACCATACGAAGTCAGTTTTGGATCATTAATGGACTACACGCCGTTAAGAAAAGGATTCATCTCTGCGTAATATGTGTTAGACATCACGCTGCAACACAACAGCAGCTTATGGGCAGTCTACCCAGTCCTCGAGTGTCACAGGCACACCCATTTGAGAATACGGGGTTAAACTATGCTGGTCCTATTGATGTCAAAACCACAAAATATCGGGGATCCAAAACATACAAAGGATACCTGTGTTTATTTGTGTGTATGGCAACAAAAGCCATACACATCGAAGTAGTCTCTGACTTAACGTCTGAAACCTTTCTCGAACGAACGAACGAACTAGCAGCTCACAATACTGCAGCCATGGGGATCAAATGGCATTTTATACCTCCTGCAGCTCCACATCAAGGTGGACTTTGGGAGGCAGGTGTAAAAAGCATTAAACACCATTTGCGTAGAATTCTAAGTTCATCAACATTAACAATAGAAGAACTAAATACATTAGTCATTCAAATAGAAGCATGTCTCAATTCCAGACCGCTGCACGCTATCACTGCGGATCCAGAACAACTGGAAATTCTAACCCCAGGTCACTTTCTAATTGGAAGACCGCTACTAGCTGTACCAGAGCCCACTCAAGAAGAGTCAAGTATGCATCTTCTAAGACGATGGAAGCTGATTCAGCAACTACGTCAACAATTCTGGAAAAGATGGTCAACAGAATACTTGACCGAAATTCAGAAACGACAAAAGTGGAATGTGCCACAAAACAACATTAATATTGGTCAAGTTGTCATCATTAAAGATGAAAAGCAACCACCAACAAAATGGGTGTTGGGGCTCATTGAAGAGCTACACCCTGGTAAGGACGGCAGAGTTAGAGTGGTGTCTGTAAAAACAGCAAGCAATATTTTGCAAAGACCCATTCAAAAAATTTGCCCCTTACCAGTCAATATGCAATAAAGGTGCAAAGGAAGTAAATTGTGATGTCCGTAAATGTTTGTATACGTCAAGTTTGATGCATGTATGGGTCCTGGCCATATATTTCTATTTTCACATATTAGATAAATAATACATAAAATTCTTCCGAAGTATTAAAATAGGTCAAAGACTGGAGATGGAAGACATTCTAGACATTATGTATGACAGCCTAATGGAGGAATTTGAGCAGACATGGGCAGAGATGTCAGGCACTACTGCTATCAAACGGGCAGTATCCCCACTACCTCCGACAACACCGCTGCCAAGTATGCCAGACCTCAACACGCCGCCTAGAGAGGCAGAATTCCAGTTTAAGATGCCTCTGCCTCCTAAGCAGCCAAGGTCCAGCAGCCCCGAGCACATCGACAAGGTGATAAGGGACATAGAAAAACTAAACCCGTCATCAGCACCCAAGGCACAACCATCACCGAAGATGCCAAAAATGACTGTCCATGCCACAAATTTAAATGAGAAAAAATACGATGTGTTTACGGTAGACGGACAACACCATCTCATTGAGTTTGAAGAACTACAATCTATACCATGGGATCGCATCCTAAAGTCTAAACGGATGCGATTCAACTTATTTTTAAAGAACGGCGCTTCTATCAGACTACGACTAGTAAAAAATAAGGTAGTCTGGTATAATTATCATTGGCCAAAACCAAAGGTAAGCGCTCGTTATAATTTAATAAACAAACAAACATGATTCCGTCATTTGGTTGATGCACAAGTAGTGCATCAACGGGGACGGAAGTTGTTGCAATTAGCAACCAAAATTATATATAATATAATAATAAAAAAACATATATATAAAAATAAATATAAACAATATAGTTTATAAAAATAAAATACTTATATATACCTGCGGTGGACGGAAATCTGTGCCACTCTTGCCATTTTTTACTCACAAGTATAAAGATATTGCAGCTAAGTTGCTTCACATTCACAACATTCACCATAAAGTTGTGAGGTGTTCCAGGTCTTACTATATTTAAACATAGTAGCATGTATATACATACACCAAAGTCTGATTGAAATCTCATGTAAGATTTCAAAAGACTGACCATAGTGGAACACCTTGGTGTAATAGAATGTATTTTGGTAAACTGATAAGTAAATAATGTTCTGTCCACGCAAGGACCAGAACATGCCATAAACACCAGCAAACATAGCTAAAATTAAAAAATTAAAACTTAATCACAACAGTTTTTACAAAAACTTTTATGGCACTTATCTCAATCTACTGCAATATCCAGTGCAGGGTTTTGTCGTTGCAGGACGTATATGTCCACACCACCAATAAACACAACGTTGCACAATTGTTGTTATTCACTTTTATCATAATAAATACGAATTATTATGATAAAATGAAAACAAAAACACAACACGAACAAAAATACATTTGTCATTTAATGACAAATGTCAAACCACAACATTTAAATTGTGGCGCCCCCGTCATCTCAAATTCGTAAAACTCCCACAGCGCCGTGGTGAACTTGCGCAAAGTCGAGAACAATAGCCAGCAACTAAGCGAAGCCACAGAACAATGGGCGGCAGCTGGCCCCAACCATATAAAAAGGGGGCGATTTTAGAAGAAAAATCACTTGTTGCTCGGTATTTCACCAGTAGAGTCAGCTAGCTGGACCATTGCCACTAGCATTTTTTTTCACTTGTCCTCAAATTTTTTGTAGGGTTATTCCCACATTCAAATCTTCACCATACACAGGTAATACAAATAGAAATTTTTTTTTGGGATATTACCAGAAATTTTCTATTTAATTAAAAACACCACTGAAACATAGAATAAATTCAAGATTTTGGGATATTACCAAATTAAGAATAGACTTCTATAATTTCAGATCTTTTTTCTTCATAAAAAAGGGAAAATATTCTGGGATATTACCAGAGAATTTCTCATTTAAATTTTTTTTATACTGAGATTGGAGAGTTAATTCGCAGTTTTGGGATATTACCAAGCTAAGAATAAAATTCTGCAATCTAAGTTAGTTTTTTTTGTCTCATCTTTTTGTAACTAACTATTCAGCAAAGTTAATTTGGGAAATATCCAATTAACTAAGGTTAACGAAAAAGGTTTCACAAAACATTTCATTTCGGGATATATCCAAGTGAAGTGTGGCAGGAAACTCAAGTCAATCGGAAAATCATTAGTATTGGGCGATTTCCATACTAATTAGAAATCCCGGTCAATATCTAGGCTAAATCGGCGGCAGAATCCTTTGGGATATTTCCAGGGATTTTTTTTTGCTGATTTGGTTTTAGGAAAGGGACAATATCTTGGTATTGAACCTTTTGGGAGATTTTCAAGGGTTCAATCCAGAGACCAGAATTAGGTCAAAAACAGGTACAGGGATTAGCTACACCATTCAGGGTTGAGTATACTACAGGAAATAAATAAGTATAAAACTTACTAACGTTTTTGTTTCAGAAGAGATTAATTAATTCTATTTTATCAGAAAATTTCTAACAAAATTTGAATTGCTATAAACCTTTTTTTGTGCACGTCACTAATTTGAGTTTTCTTCTCTTATTGCAGATAATTAGCAATAAGTAGAGCTTAAGTTTATTTTTGCTTTGAATTAATTTTTTGTTTGATTTTTGTTTGAATTCAATTATTATTTTAATATTTATTTGTAGAATTATTGTTAGTTTGTAAGAATACAAAATAAACGTATTAAAAGCAGGTTAATTCTTTCAATCAGCAAGTTACCTATTTTTTTACTTCCATTTTTCATTTTCATTTAATTTTTTTATGTACAGCCATAGGAGCTGTAACAATAGGAATCCCTTCAACTTTATTATAGACACAGGAGCTACCCTCTCGATCATACACCCTCAATACCTAGACCGTCCCTCGAAAATGAGACTACAACCCACATCAGTCCGTATTCGGAGTGTAAATGGAGAAAGTATCGAGGTCCTAGGAACTATCGTGGTTGAAATCCAGTTGAAGCACTGGCGAGTTCAACACGAAGTCTTGGTAGCAGGACTCGAGCCCGTGTGCCTGCTAGGTGTTGACTTCTTAGATGCTTATAGTTGTAGGTTGGATTTTGAAAGGAACGTTCTCCAGATTGGAAATGCGGCAATAGAATTAAACAAACCCCGGTATATATCGTCGCCTATCTACTTAGCAAAAACCATAGTACTCGCTGCGAAGAGCGAAACTTTTGTTTCACTGCCTTATATTGGAAAGCATGATACCGACACAGATGTCATTTTTGAGCCAGCTCATCAGTCCACGTTGCCCTATGGAGTTTGGTTAGCTCGTGTCTTAGTAGACCCCCAAACAAGTGAAATTCCTCTGAGATTGGTAAATGTAACATCAAGCGACATTTCCCTTACTCGAGGTAGGTTGGTTGGTCAATTGGAGTCAGCCTCCGTAGCCGAATGTGCGATTTCGCTATGCGACGTGGGTCAGCAGTCAATTGAGACGCTAAATCAACCCTCAGAGGAATTAACTAGAGATGAAAGAGTGAAGTTGGAAGCCATGTTGAATGAATACAGTGACGTTATTTCCACTGGATCAAACGACACTGGCCGTACCCATATCACACAACACCAAATCAATGTAGGTGATGCTACGCCTATCAGATACCACCTCGAAGAATACCGTTGGCTAAGAAAGCTGAGGTCGAACAGTTAACGCGGGAGATGGAAGAAAATGGCATAATACGACCATCTAATAGTCCTTGGGCATCACCAGTGGTCCTGGTGAAAAAGAAATATGGCAGTACATGCGTTGATTATCGAAGGCTGAATGACATTACGAAAAAAGACTCGTACCCACTTCCTCGGATGGACGACACTCTCGCTTCATTTGCTGGTTCCACGTGGTTTTCTACTTTGGACTTGCAAAGTGGATACTGGCAAGTCGAAATGAGTGAGAAAGATCGAGAGAAAACAGCATTTTCTGCCGGAGATGGGTTATGGGAATTTAACGTGATGCCATTCGGTCTTTGTAATGCGCCAGCTACCTTCGAGCGATTAATGGACGGCGTCCTTCGAAACGTGGGAGTAGAAACCGCGTTAGTCTACCTCGACGATATCATTGTTCATGGTTGCAGCTTCGAGGATCACCTCGTGAACCTTAAAACTGTCTTTCAACGATTACGTGAAGCTCATCTAAAACTGAGCCCAAAAAAATGTCATCTGTTTCAGCGGGAAGTGAAATATTTGACACATATTGTGTCCGCAAGAGGACTTCAGGCAGATCCAGACAAGACGAAGACCATCAGGTCATGGCCGGCACCAAAAAATAAAAAAGAGGTTCGAGCTTTCTTGGGCTCGCCTCTTACTACCGAAGGTTCGTATGCGATTTTTGCAACTATAGCCAAACCTTTGACGGAATTGACCGAAGAGAAACGGAAGTTTATGAGCTGACATAATTATTATACGATACATTATGCCACCTCAACCTTAAAGTCCGCAACACAAACCTGTGACAATTTACCGCAAGTAGAAGTAAAGTACAGTTTACGCAAGCAACCTGATCACAAAAGGAAACCGTTGCACTGGAGGACAATTGACAAAAAGGCTGATAAGTTTTGTTTTTCTTAATTTAAAATTTGTTGCATTGCGAATTAATATTTTAAAGTCTATAACCATTTAAGGACTTGAGCTAAAAGTTTTGATACATACCTACCTTTAGAATCTTGAATTAATTTCTTAATTATTTACAATTCAATGAGAAATAACCTTTGATACATATTTTTTTTTTGTTTTTAAGTAATACGTATAAGGCACAATTTTTTTTACATTATTACCTTTCTCTTTTGTGTGAATCAATTCTTACGAGAAAAATAAGCGAAGAGCCATTATATAATTGCGTATAAAATTTTCAAAAGTACGACAAATGTAGAGGATGCAAATTTGACACCTGAATCAAACAAAAGCGATCAAAAGGATTTGGAAATGATAGGCATTAATGCGACACATTTAGTTTTGCCTGATTTTTGGGTCAATAATCCGGAATTATGGTTTACGCAAATAGAGTCCACATTTTCTACACATAAAATTTCATCCGAATCAAAACGTTTTGACTATGTAGTTTCCAAATTACCAACGAAACAAATTGAACTTGTTGCAGACATAATAAGAAACAGACCAGACAACTCGTATACGGCTATGAAAGAAGCCATTATATCTAGAAACAAATCAAGTGACCTCGCGAAGCTCGAACAATTACTACGAATGAACACAATGGGTGACAGAACACCTTCCTTTCATTTTAGAAAAATTCAAGAGCTGGCAGCACAATGTTCGGTGAAGGACAAGAATTTGATCAAAACATTCTGGCTGCGATCACTACCCAATGATGTCAGTGCTATAATTTCCATTGTCGACGATCATGACATAAGCAAGCTTACATTAGCTGCAGACAAGGCTTATGAAAAGCTTAGAATGTCTGCTAGCGATGTCGAACCAATCTCGCGAGCTTCACTACAGCCAAGCGATGTACAAAACCTCATTGAGAGCATAACCAAGACAGTGATAAGTAACGTATCACGGCGTTTTCAGCATAATCGTAATCGAAACATTCAAACTCGCTCCAGGTCTCGCGGGCAATCATTCGGAAGAAAACAAGAACGTGATAGAAGTCATGGTCGCAAACGCAATCCAGGGACTTGTTTCTATCATGAAAGGTTCGGGTCTCGTGCGCGGAATTACCGCTCTCCTTGCAATTTTCTCTCACAACAAGAGCCTAATACCACCGCTTCAAAAAACTGACTTTAGTCATCAAACTAAACGAAGACTGTTCATTAGTGATCCATTAACGAAATTAACATTTTTAGTAGACTCCGGCGCGGAAATATCTGTAGTACCAGCCTCAATATTTGACAAAAGAAAACAATCTCTAAATTATGAACTTATAGCAGCAAACGGTACCACGATTAATACACTTGGTACCAAAATGCTTAAGCTTAGTTTAGGACTAAGACGCGATTTCACACACGTTTTTGTCATCGCTTCCGTACAAAAACCTATAATCGGCGCGGATTTTATGACAAAATATGGTTTGCTTATCGACTTACAAAGAAAGCGTCTTATTGATCCAAAGACATCATTGGTTGTTAACGCAATCATATTGCAATCTAGCACACCAACACCGGTTAAGACAAAAAACAATAAGGAATATAGTGAGATTGTTGACAAATTCTCGAATTTGGTACATGAATTTAACGTCAATAGGTTGGTGAAGCATGATATTCGTCATCAAATTCATAATTCTGGGCAACTTCCATTTAATCGTCCACGCAGATTAGAACCAGCAAAGCACAAAATTGCTAAAGCAGAGTTCGACCGCATGGTGGAGTTGGGCATTTGCCGGCCTTCCAATTCAAGTGTTGCGTCACCATTACACATGGTACCTAAGAAAGACTGAAATGAGTGGCGTCCTTGTGGTGCCTAAAGGCTTCTGAACACCGTAACAATACCTGACCGTTACCCAATACCACATATTCATAACTTCACTATTAATTTGTGGGGTTGCACGATTTTTTCGAAAGTGGATCTAGTACGCGCGTACCACCAGATCCCCGTAGCGGCTGATGATGTATTCAAAACAGCAATAACTACTCCGTTTGGATTATACGAATTTCTGAGAATGCCCTATGGGCTCAGAAACGCAACCCCAACATTCCAGCGATTCATGAATGGTGTAATTTCAGGTTTAGATTTTATATTCGTGTACATTGATGATATTCTGGTGGCTAGCCGAAATGAAAAAGAGCACAAAGAACACTTGAATTCACTATTCGAACGTCTCAGTCAGAATGGACTCAGTATTAAAGCTTCAAAATGCGTTTTTGGGGCTCGCGAAATTGACTTTTTAGGTCATAAAATTAATTCAGATGGAGTTAAGCCATTGGAGGAAAAGGTAAAAGCAATTGTAGACTACCCACAGCCTACTAGCATCCGAAAAATCCAACGTTTTGTGGGAATGGTAAACTATTACCACCGGTTCATCCCACATTTAGCCGAATTAATTGCTCCAATCTACTACCATCTCACAATACTGAATAAACAACGCAATAATAAGAAAAATTTCTCATGGCCAACTTCTTGTCAGAATGCGTTTGACAAAACAAAACTGGCACTTGCATCGGCTACTTTATTATCATTCCCAATGAACTCTACCAAGTACGCGCTTTCCACCGACGCTTCCAGCATGGCAATGGGGTCTGGGAACCCCTTGCCTTCTTTTCCAAAAAATTAAAGCCTGCGGAAATAAAATATTCTGCATTTGACAGAGAGTTGCTAGCGATTTACCTTTCGATAAAACATTTTCGCTATATATTGGAAGGCAGATCTTTTTCGGTTTACACTGATCACAAACCGTTGACGACTGCGTTAACAACGAAAACGGATAGAAGTCCCCGTCAATCTAATCACTTAGATTTCATCTCGCAGTTTACGTCGGATATCAGATACATTAAAGGAAAAGACAACGTAGTAGCAGACGCTTTACCGCGCACAAATGATATCGACAGTATTACACTCTCTGGACAGGATTTGACTTTACTGACACAATTGCAGGAAAATGATGCAGAACTCAAGAGCTTACTTGAACGAAATGAACACTCTAAATTTGAACTTAAACCCATAAGATTTCCTAACCTAGAAAAACCAGTTTACTGCGAAATATCGAATAAAAACACCCGGCCATACATCCCTGAACCAATGAGTTTTTCTGGCCCAAAATGAACGTCGACACAGGCTACTGGGCCAAGACTTGTGTTAACTGCCAAAAGGCAAAGGTTCAAAGACACACAAAGTCTCCTTTAGGCACTTTTAAAATGCCGACAGGTCGTTTCGAGCATATCCACATGGATCTGACTGGACCTTTGCCACCTTCAAATGAAAATAAATACATACTGACAATAGTCGATCGCTTCACTCGATGGCCCGAAGCTTACGCAATCCCGGACATGACAACACAGACCGTCGCAAAGACTTTTGTCAATGAATTCATCTGCCGTTTTGGTGTCCCGCAGCTAATAACAACCGATCAAGGAACACAATTTGAGTCTGCATTATTTAGTGAACTGACTAAACTTCTAGGGTCTCACCGCGTACATACTTCTCCTTACCATCAATGTAGCAATATACTCGTGGAAAGATTCCACAGGCATCTTAAAACTGCTCTTAAAGCGCGCGCGAATACAGAACAGTGGAGTGAGGAGCTGCCACTTGTCCTACTGGGTATTCGTACTGCCGTCCGAGAGGACATAGAAGCATCTCCGGCCAAATTGACTTACGGTCAAAATCTAAAGTTACCAGGAGATATGTTTATGGATCCGACTAGTGAAGCTATACCATGTGATGATTTGATTAGCAAACTTAGGCAAACCATGCAAAACTTAATCCCTACTCCTACCAAGCAAATTATTTATCAGGACATTTTCATACCAAAAGCCTTAGACAGATGTTCACACGTTTTTGTAAGAGTGGACAGACCCAAACTGGGACTTACATGCCTATATGACGGACCGCATGAAGTAATAAGACGCTTACGAAAAAACTTCATAGTCGAAATTCGCGGAAAGCAAAAGTCTATATCTCTAGATCGCCTAAAGCCTGCTCATTTGCTCAGTGATGTAGCAACCGAGCAGACAAAACCAAAATCACGGATTGTACGCTTTGATATGGGACGGAACAAAACTTACAAGATTTAATTCATCTGAATGCAAAGCAATCTCGAAGGGGGGTACTGAGCTCACATAATTATTATACGATGCACTATGCCACCTCAACCTTAAAGTCCACTTTGCGACAGCAGCGCTTGACTAACTCCCTAACCTTTTATTAAGTATGCTGCACAGAGACAGCATCCTCCTGTCATTTCTAAGCTTTTGGATTCTCGCGTTTGACACCGTCTCTTTCTTGTTTTGTCAGAATAGTACACGCAGGCGGGTGGCTTTTCGTTTATTGAATATAATTAATTAAATAATGTGCAATTGAATTAAGTTTAGATTAAGTGAATAAGTTGTGAATAAAACTCTAGTTAGTAGAATACATTGAGTTTGTTTTTATTTCAACCACAACATTGGTGACCCCGACGTGATCGAGCACTAAAAGGATTTCACCCACGCCGCCTGCACGAATAAAAATATCAGAAAACGCAAACAGCGCCCACTGGAACTATAAAATCACAATTCCATGTAGCAGCGATGGATTTCTGGTATGAAGAATAAAATCAGATTATCTTTCAACCGATGGAAATACATGGTGCAGCATAAAACATAGAAGATTAGTAGTATTGTAGCCCAGCAACACAAACCTGTGACAATTTACCGCAAGTAGAAGTAAAGTACAGTTTACGCAAGCAACCTGATCACAAAAGGCAACCGTTGCACTGGAGGACAATTGACAAAAAGGCTGATAAGTTTTGTTTTTCTTAATTTAAAATTTGTTGCATTGCGAATTAATATTTTAAAGTCTATAACCATTTAAGGACTTGAGCTAAAAGTTTTGATACATACCTACCTTTAGAATCTTGAATTAATTTCTTAATTATTTACAATTCAATGAAAAATAACCTTTGATACATATTTTTTGTTTGTTTTTAAGTAATACGTATAAGGCACAATTTTTTTTACATTATTACCTTTCTCTTTTGTGTGAATCAATTCTTACGAGAAAAATAAGCGAAGAGCCATTATATAATTGCGTATAAAATTTTCAAAAGTACGACAAATGTAGAGGATGCAAATTTGACACCTGAATCAAACAAAAGCGATCAAAAGGATTTGGAAATGATAGGCATTAATGCGACACATTTAGTTTTGCCTGATTTTTGGGCCAATAATCCGGAATTATGGTTTACGCAAATAGAGTCCACATTTTCTACACATAAAATTTCATCCGAATCAAAACGTTTTGACTATGTAGTTTCCAAATTACCAACGAAACAAATTGAACTTGTTGCAGACATAATAAGAAACAGACCAGACAACTCGTATACGGCTATGAAAGAAGCCATTATATCTAGAAACAAATCAAGTGACCTCGCGAAGCTCGAACAATTACTACGAATGAACACAATGGGTGACAGAACACCTTCCTCTCATTTTAGAAAAATTCAAGAGCTGGCAGCACAATGTTCGGTGAAGGACAAGAATTTGATCAAAACATTCTGGCTGCGATCACTACCCAATGATGTCAGTGCTATAATTTCCATTGTCGACGATCATGACATAAGCAAGCTTACAATAGCTGCAGACAAGGCTTATGAAAAGCTTAGAATGTCTGCTAGCGATGTCGAACCAATCTCGCGAGCTTCACTACAGCCAAGCGATGTACAAAACCTCATTGAGAGCATAACCAAGACAGTGATAAGTAACGTATCACGGCGTTTTCAGCATAATCGTAATCGAAACATTCAAACTCGCTCCAGGTCTCGCGGGCAATCATTCGGAAGAAAACAAGAACGTGATAGAAGTCATGGTCGCAAACGCAATCCAGGGACTTGTTTCTATCATGAAAGGTTCGGGTCTCGTGCGCGGAATTACCGCTCTCCTTGCAATTTTCTCTCACAACAAGAGCCTAATACCACCGCTTCAAAAAACTGAATACGCCTGCAATTGTGTCAACTGACTTTAGTCATCAAACTAAACGAAGACTGTTCATTAGTGATCCATTAACGAAATTAACATATTTAGTAGACTCCGGCGCGGAAATATCTGTAGTACCAGCCTCAATATTTGACAAAAGAAAACAATCTCTAAATTATGAACTTATAGCAGCAAACGGTACCACGATTAATACATTTGGTACCAAAATGCTTAAGCTTAGTTTAGGACTAAGACGCGATTTCACACACGTTTTTGTCATCGCTTCCGTACAAAAACCTATAATCGGCGCGGATTTTATGACAAAATATGGTTTGCTTATCGACTTACAAAGAAAGCGTCTTATTGATCCAAAGACATCATTGGTTGTTAACGCAATCATATTGCAATCTAGCACACCAACACCGGTTAAGACAAAAAACAATAAGGAATATAGTGAGATTGTTGACAAATTCTCGAATTTGGTACATGAATTTAACTTCAATAGGTTGGTGAAGCATGATATTCGTCATCAAATTCATAATTCTGGGCAACTTACATTTAATCGTCCACGCAGATTAGAACCAGCAAAGCACAAAATTGCTAAAGCAGAGTTCGACCGCATGGTGGAGTTGGGCATTTGCCGGCCTTCCCATTCAAGTGTTGCGTCACCATTACACATGGTACCTAAGAAAGACTGAAATGAGTGGCGTCCTTGTGGTGCCTATAGGCTTCTGAACACCGTAACAATACCTGACCGTTACCCAATACCACATATTCATAACTTCACTATTAATTTGTGGGGTTGCACGATTTTTTCGAAAGTGGATCTAGTACGCGCGTACCACCAGATCCCCGTAGCGGCTGATGATGTATTCAAAACAGCAATAACTACTCCGTTTGGATTATATGAATTTCTGAGAATGCCCTATGGGCTCAGAAACGCAACCCAAACATTCCAGCGATTCATGAATGGTGTAATTTCAGGTTTAGATTTTATATTCGTGTACATTGATGATATTCTGGTGGCTAGCCGAAATGAAAAAGAGCACAAAGAACACTTGAATTCACTATTCGAACGTCTCAGTCAGAATGGACTCAGTATTAAAGCTTCAAAATGCGTTTTTGGGGCTCGCGAAATTGACTTTTTAGGTCATAAAATTAATTCAGATGGAGTTAAGCCATTGGAGGAAAAGGTAAAAGCAATTGTAGACTACCCACAGCCTACTAGCATCCGAAAAATCCAACGTTTTGTGGGAATGGTAAACTATTACCACCGGTTCATCCCACATTTAGCCGAATTAATTGCTCCAATCTACTACCATCTCACAATACTGAATAAACAACGCAATAATAAGAAAAATTTCTCATGGCCAACTTCTTGTCAGAATGCGTTTGACAAAACAAAACTGGCACTTGCATCGGCTACTTTATTATCATTCCCAATGAACTCTACCAAGTACGCGCTTTCCACCGACGCTTCCAGCATGGCAATAGGTGCGGTGCTTCAGCAGTTGAATAATGGGGTCTGGGAACCCCTTGCCTTCTTTTCCAAAAAATTAAAGCCTGCGGAAATAAAATATTCTGCATTTGACAGAGAGTTGCTAGCGATTTACCTTTCGATAAAACATTTTCGCTATATATTGGAAGGCAGATCTTTTTCGGTTTACACTGATCACAAACCGTTGACGACTGCGTTAACAACGTAAACGGATAGAAGTCCCCGTCAATCTAATCACTTAGATTTCATCACGCAGTTTACGTCGGATATCAGATACATTAAAGGAAAAGACAACGTAGTAGCAGACGCTTTACCGCGCACAAATGATATCGACAGTATTACACTCTCTGGACAGGATTTGACTTTACTGACACAATTGCAGGAAAATGATGAAGAACTCAAGAGCTTACTTGAACGAAATGAACAGTCTAAATTTGAACTTAAACCCATAAGATTTCCTAACCTAGAAAAACCAGTTTACTGCGAAATATCGAATAAAAACACCCGGCCATACATCCCTGAACCAATGAGAAAAAATGTATTCAATTCCCAACATAACATATCACACCCTGGTGTTAGGGCTTCTAGGAAGATGGTTGCCAAAAAGTTTTTCTGGCCCAAAATGAACGTCGACACAGGCTACTGGGCCAAGACTTGTGTTAACTGCCAAAAGGCAAAGGTTCAAAGACACACAAAGTCTCCTTTAGGCACTTTTAAAATGCCGACTGGTCGTTTCGAGCATATCCACACGGATCTGACTGGACCTTTGCCACCTTCAAATGAAAATAAATACATACTGACAATAGTCGATCGCTTCACTCGATGGCCCGAAGCTTACGCAATCCCGGACATGACAACACAGACCGTCGCAAAGACTTTTGTCAATGAATTCATCTGCCGTTTTGGTGTCCCGCAGCTAATAACAACCGATCAAGGAACACAATTTGAGTCTGCATTATTTAGTGAACTGACTAAACTTCTAGGGTCTCACCGCGTACATACTTCTCCTTACCATCAATGTAGCAATATACTCGTGGAAAGATTCCACAGGCATCTTAAAACTGCTCTTAAAGCGCGCGCGAATACAGAACAGTGGAGTGAGGAGCTGCCACTTGTCCTACTGGGTATTCGTACTGCCGTCCGAGAGGACATAGAAGCATCTCCGGCCAAATTGACTTACGGTCAAAATCTAAAGTTACCAGGAGATATGTTTATGGATCCGACTAGTGAAGCTATACCATGTGATGATTTGATTAGCAAACTTAGGCAAACCATGCAAAACTTAATCCCTACTCCTACCAAGCAAATTATTTATCAGGACATTTTCATACCAAAAGCCTTAGACAGATGTTCACACGTTTTTGTAAGAGTGGACAGACCCAAACTGGGACTTACATGCCTATATGACGGACCGCATAAAGTAATAAGACGCTTACGAAAAAACTTCATAGTCGAAATTCGCGGAAAGCAAAAGTCTATATCTCTAGATCGCCTAAAGCCTGCTCATTTGCTCAGTGATGTAGCAACCGAGCAGACAAAACCAAAATCACGGATTGTACGCTTTGATATGGGACGGAACAAAACTTACAAGATTTAATTCATCTGAATGCAAAGCAATCTCGAAGGGGGGTACTGAGCTCACATAATTATTATACGATGCACTATGCCACCTCAACCTTAAAGTCCACTTTGCGACAGCAGCGCTTGACTAACTCCCTAACCTTTTATTAAGTATGCTGCACAGAGACAGCATACCCCTGTCATTTCTAAGCTTTTGGATTCTCGCGTTTGACACCGTCTCTTTCTTGTTTTGTCAGAATAGTACACGCAGGCGGGTGGCTCTTCGTTTATTGAATATAATTAATTAAATAATGTGCAATTGAATTAAGTTTAGATTAAGTGAATAAGTTGTGAATAAAACTCTAGTTAGTAGAATACATAGAGTTTGTTTTTATTTCAACCACAACATTGGTGACCCCGACGTGATCGAGCACTAAAAGGATTTCAGCCACGCCGCCTGCACGAATAAAAATATCAGAAAACGCAAACAGCGCCCACTGGAACTATAAAATCACAATTCCATGTAGCAGCGATGGATTTCTGGTATGAAGAATAAAATCAGATTATCTTTCAACCGATGGAAATACATGGTGCAGCATAAAACATAGAAGATTAGCAGTATTGTAGCCCAGCAACACAAACCTGTGACAATTTACCGCAAGTAGAAGTAAAGTACAGTTTACGCAAGCAACCTGATCACAAAAGGCAACCGTTGCACTGGAGGACAATTGACAAAAAGGCTGATAAGTTTTGTTTTTCTTAATTTAAAATTTGTTGCATTGCGAATTAATATTTTAAAGTCTATAACCATTTAAGGACTTGAGCTAAAAGTTTTGATACATACTAAAACAGTTCACAAGGATTGATGTATTCAATTTTCAGAACGGATGAGATTCCGATTACTTCAAAAGGATTTCAAGAAAAAAGAACAAAAAAAAATGCCCAAAAAGTTTTCGAGTAAAAAAAAACGCGGTCTCACACAATGGACTCGAACCTGCACTTTCCTTGCAAAACTCCACGTCTCATGCACTGCACCAATTGTTCATTTATAATAAAGGGATTAAATTGTTAATAAAAACACACCAATTGGGATCCAAATCTCAATTCAAAAACACTTTTATTTCAAGTTTTACATTTAGTTCACTAGTCTACGATTTTATAAGTCAAACTATATTTCAATTTAATGATTCTATTCCCGTTCCAAGCATTCAATTTCACACTCAATGTTTGATCATATGGATTTTGTGGAAACAGACAAATAGATAAATTTCGATTCTTTTTTTTCCTAAACGAATTTCCGCACGAGAGCTCTATATAAAAAATATACGTTTTCTAACAAATCCATTTAAGACGGTTTAAAAAAAATTACTGATCAACGTCCGACACGATCCGATTCCTTTCCACCACATCTGTTCTCTCAAAAAATCATTGTTCAACAAATTCTAGAATACTATTAGTTTTTTCCCGTATTGTAGGGGAAATTAAAAATTCTAGAAATTTCACCTAATATATCGGTAACATATTTTCTTAAAACATGATTGGTTATATGAATTATAACCGCATTTCATGATAGCATATATTTTGCTCTTTTCATTAATGTTTTCTCCTTTTCATAAGGCTATTTGACAATGTTTTTCCATTTAAGCTTAATGGTTGGTAGCTTAGGAGATTATTCCCCTCTTAACCTTCGAAAATGGTTCGATAATCGAATCGGACGTGTCATCTGTCATCATCAGATCATCACAGCACTATAATTACACAGGTAAGTGAATTTTTTTCATTATAAAATTGTGGGAAATTGGTTTTTCTTTAGAATTAATTATGTGTTTTCCATGTGATACTCTATGTTTGTAACAATCCGTGTTTTTTTGTATTTATACGACCAATGTTTCGTGTGAAATTTTTATGATTGTGAAAGGGAAGCTAACCTCTATTTATTTACATTTGTCCTACATGACTAATCAGTTTCTAATTCTTCTTTCAGGCAATTATTCTTTAATTAAGTGATCACTACACAAACCTAGGAAATAAAAACAAATCCTAAAAATAAATAAAACAATACGCGAATACAGGATTCTACGAACTTATCAGATAAGTATTTTACAAATATTTTATAATCAATAGCGATTCTTTGTTGTTGTTTGCTTTTCATTTTAGGTGTCCTATCATATAGAGGGTTCCAAGACTGAACATACTCCCCGCGTTGGAACTTCTATGTTCCAATATGCTTAGATACTGCAATTTTTGATAAAGATAATCTTGCTGCTACTTGTTCCTTCTTCGCTTCAAATCGGATGATGTGTCTTCACCTGTAATATAAGATCAAACGAAAGGATGGGGTTATAGCGCCCCGACTCGCTATCTGGACGTCAAGGATGGGAGCTTTTTGGTTTTCAGGATTCTTATGGAGAAAGGAAACGATAGGTTTGGACATCACATTTTTGGGAGTTAATGTTTGGGTTTTGTGTATATTAGCGTGTTGTAGTTATACGGTTAAACATAGAGCTTTACATGGCAACTTTTAAATGTTAATTTTCGCTGTTTGCAATCGGCAATAAGCAAAGTTTCACAATTGGACGTTTCAAAATCGAATTCTTTGTTTTAACTGTCGCGACGCGTATCAAACCATCTGATCCCGGATGTGTGTCAACGACCCGTCCTAGAAGCCATCTCGAAGGTGGAAGATTTTCTTCCTTTATAATTACAAGATCTCCAATCTTAATATTTGCTTCCTTTTGTTTCCACTTGGGTCTTTGTTGAAGAAGACATAAATATTCTGCACTCCATCGTTTCCAGAAATGTTGCTGCAATCTTTGGATATGCTGCCATCTATCAAGTCTGTGCGTTTTGATGTCTAGTACGGATGGCTCTGGAGGTGTCAATAGAATATCTCCTATCAGAAAATGACCAGGCGTAAGCGAATTGAAGTCACTTGGCTCGTTGCTTGCTGGACACAGTGGTCGAGAATTCAAAACCGCCTCGATTTGTGTGAGCACTGTTGATAATTCTTCATAAGTGAGGGTACTATTTCCCAGAATTCTTTTCATATGGTATTTAGTTGATCGCACACCCGACTCCCATAAGCCTCCGAAATGTGGTGAAGCTGGTGGAATAAAATGAAAGTGTACGCCTTCGGTTTCAATCAGACTAGCGATTTCTATAATAAGTTCGTTTATCATTTGCTTGTTTTGTCTCGTTAGAATTGAGTGTGCTCCTACAAAGTTAGATCCACAATCAGAATACATGTCACTAGGTAATCCTCTCCGGGAAGCAAACCGTCGGAAGGCCGCGATAAAGCCTTGTGCGCTAAGATCTGTCACCACCTCGATATGAATTGCCTTTACAGCCATGCAGACAAAAATCGAAACGTAGCCTTTATAGGTCTTTGATCCTCGACCTCTATGCATTCGAATGTCAAAAGGCCCGCAGTAGTCAACACCCACATGACTGAAAGGTCGTGACATGATTACTCTGGGTCTAGGGAGGTTACCCATGAGTTGAGACTGTACTTCTGCTCGCTGCTTATGGCATTGTATACATTTATGTATGTGTTGTCGAATTGTATTCCTTGCGTTCAATAGCCAATATTTTTTTATCATAACTCTCATCATCAACTGTGGGCCACCATGCAGTGTAGCTTTGTGAATCTTATCTATAATGAGACATGTTAAATGGCTTTTATCGGGCAGAATTATCGGATGTTTTTCCTCGAATGACAGATCTGCATATTGCAATCTTCCACCAACTCGCAGCAGTCCATCGGAGTGCAAAAATGGTGTTAGCTTAATTACACGGCTGCTTTCCTTCAATGATTTTCCGGTTCTGATCTGATGAATTTCTTCTGAGAAGTGCTCCAGTTGAACCTTTTTTAACCAAATGATTAACGCCGTTTCAAGTTTATGCACCTTGAGATATCCTCTGAGCTTTGATTTAAACCGATAACAATATGCTGTTATATTCAATAGTTTTGCAAGTGATGAATAGTTCTCTTCCATTTTATCAATTGTACCGTGCATGCAATTGACTGGTAATTTTCTGACTTCCAAATTTGTTTCCGATATCTCTTTATTTGTAGGCCACAAGGTCTTGTGTTTTTTCAGCCAAGTTGGACCATTCCACCATAAAGAACATGCCTTCAGCTCCGCTGGCATGATGCCTCTTGAAGCACAGTCTGCTGGATTTTCCTTTGTGGGAACATGATGCCATACAGCTTCTCCTATCGATTCGTGTATATGCGACACTCTGTTCGCGACGAACGTCTTCCATTTCGAAGGATGTCCTCTTAACCAGGCTAATACAATTTCCGAGTCACTCCATGCATGTACAGAGACCTCAAGAATTGCTAAAGAGTTCAATACATATTGAAGAAGTTTGGCTAGAAGTGTCGCTCCGCATAGCTCAAGTCTGGGTATAGATACGGTCTTAATAGGAGCGACTTTTGTTTTCGCAGATAATATAGCCACGTTTCTCTTACCTTCTAAATCGATGACACATATATAGACGACAGCAGCATATGCCACAAGTGATGCATCGCAAAATCCGTGTATTTCAACACCTTGCTTCTCTTCCAAGTGAAATCTGATGCGATAGGGCCTGACTTCCTCCCTCCACGCCTAATAAAAACACTGTTACCTGTAATTGATAAATATATTCTTCATATTTTGAATACTTGTTTAACGTCATCCACTTTTCCCAGTATTTGGAAGACTGCTATTATTCTTCCGATCCCGAAGAAGGCTAATGCCAAATCACCTAGTGATTTTCGCCCCATAAGCATCTTATCCTTTCTATCGAAGGTGCTTGAAAAGCTCGTATATAATCAGATCCTCGGTTGGGTGGAAGTGAGCGGATCTCTGACTCCTTGGCAATCTGGATTTCGCGCTTCTCACAGCTGCGAAACTGCAGTATTGAAGGTTACCACAGACATCAGGGCTGCCTTGAATAATAATGATTTTAGCATCTTAGTACTCTTGGACTTCTCTAAGGCCTTCGATAGTGTTGACCATAGCCTTCTACTTCATAAATTAGCAACCAATTACAAATTTAGTGCATCAGCTATCTCCTTCGTTAGGGCGTTTATCAGTGGTCGTTTCCAACAGGTTAGGGTTGGTGAAGAAATTTCATATGCTTTGCCTGTATTGTGTGGTGTACCGCAGGGCTCCGTGATTGGCCCATTATTATTTAGCCTCTTTATTAATGACCTACCTATGATAGTGGAGAATGTGAAGGTGCACATGTATGCAGACGATGTGCAGATCTATCTAAGCAGGCCTATTGGTCTGCTTGAGGATTGTATTGAGCGAGTTAATTCTGATCTATGTCGAATACACAGGTGGTCGATTCTCAATGGACTTCATCTTAATCCTGCAAAATCACAGTGTATTGCTTTCTACAACAGCACTTTAAACCTCATCGATATACCTCCCGTAATCTTGAATGGTTTTGCTATCCAGGTGGCCAGCAGGGTTACTAATCTGGGAATTGTTCTAAGCTCAAGCATGAAGTGCTGCGACAATGTTAGTATGATTCTCAATAAGGTTTATGCGGGGCTGAGAAGGTTATGGCTCTCGGCGAGTATTCTGGGAAGAAATATGAGACTGAAATTAGTAATTACACTGATATTGCCCTACTTCACGTTTGGAAGTAATGTGTTTCCTAGCTTGGATAGTGAGTGTAGGCATAGGATGGAGGTGGCTTTCAATGATTGCGTACGATTTGTTTATGGCCTACGAAGATTCGACCATATTTCCCCATTTGCTAACACGGTACTTGGCTGTTCTTTGAGTACATATATTAAGCGGAGAACGATTCTACTCCTCTTCAAGATATTAAAGAACAACCGGCCGGAATATCTTAGAGAATTTTTTCAGCTCTCTTCATCGCCACGTACTCATAATATTATCATTCCGCAATTCTGTAAATTGGTTATGGAACGTTCATTCCCTGTTCAGGCTGCCCGTCTTTGGAATAGTCTACCCGTTAACGTTCAGAGGGCCCAAACGGTCATTGCATTTAAGACTCTCATTAAAGCTCACATTTAAGATCATTACTACGTATATATTTGATATCTCCTGGATGATATTCTTTCGCGCGGTAAGTGCAATCTTGTAAATATTGTTACTTAGCTACTTATGATTTGTTTTGTTTTTCTTTTTTTAGTTTTAGTTTCTTTTATTAGTGTTTAATTGTTAACTCTTTAATTTCTTTATTTCTTGTTTTTTTTCTTTTTATTTTCCTATGCGCTTAATATAATTTGAATTTGTACCTTAATATAGTTGTACTAGTAAAAGATTGTAATCTTGTGTACATATGCCACAGTTAAATATATATATATATATATATCCAACGAGGTAAGTTGATTGTTTTGAGCTCTATAATATTGTTTCGAAAATTTAACCATTGCTGTTCCAGATTCGAAGGTACGGCTTCGTCCCAGTCGAGTTTCGCGAGCCACAGTCTTTGGATGAATATTTTTCCAAGAATAATGGATGGTGATGCCCAGCCTAAAGGATCAAATAATTTGGCAACATCCGATAAAATGGTTCGTTTGGTGCACGCTTTTTTGACTTCATCTAATTTAAGGGAGTAACATAAGGTGTCATTTGACGGATCGCAATATAAACCGAGAGCCTTGACTTGTTCTCCTAGATTGACGTCGAGTGCTACTTTGACTTCTCTATGCTCTTTTGGAATATTGTCCAATAAACTAGCGCAATTGGATGCCCACTTTCGAAGGTTAAAGCCGCCTTACTTCAAAAGATTAATCAATTGGGTTTGCTTTTCAATCGCATCTGCTACGTCATTAGCTCCTGACAACAAGTCGTCTACATAAAATTCTGATAAGGTCGCTTGAGCGCCAATGGGATATTTATCTCTCTCGTCCAATGCTAATTGCTGCAGCACTCTAGTGGCAAGATACGGTGCACTTTTTGTTCCAAACGTGACAGTTAGCAGTCGATAATCTTGGATGGGAGCGTCAGATGATTCCCTCCAGACAATTCTTTGGAGGTCTGCTTGTTCTGGTCTTATTCGAATTTGACGGTACATCTTTTCGATGTCTGCCGTAAATGCGATTCGATTTTTCCTCCATCTCAGCAACAAACATGCCAATTCATCTTGAATAGTGGGACCTTTCAGCATGATATCATTTAAAGAGACTTTGTTTGATGTCTTTCTCGAAGCGTCGAACACCACTCTCAATTTTGTCGTTGAGCTGTCCTCTTTAATCACGGCATGATGTGGTAAGCAGCAAGATCTATAGCATAGTTTACTATTGATATCAACCTTTTCTTTTTGTAGATCTATCAGTTCCATGTGTCCAAGCGTTACGTATTCTTTAAGACACTTTGAGTATTCTGCTTGTAAACACGAATTCAGTTTGAAACGATTCTCCATATGAAGTAGGCTTGACACTGCCATCGGACGGGACTCTCCTAACAAATTTACATCCTTTGTACTCTTAATGGGTAGAGCGACTTCATATCTACCATCTTCGAGTCGCTTGTGCTGAGCTACAAATAAATCCTCGCATTGCTGCTCTTCATCAATCAAAGTTCGACTACTGCTCACTTCTTCCAGCTCCCAAAACGCCCTTAATTGGTTTTCCAAGTCAGCTAGCAAATGGAAACTATTTACAACATTCGCAAGGCACTGATTTTGCACTTCTCCAGTGAGAATCCAGCCAAGAATGGTTTTCTGGGCGACAGGGCATCCATCAGGTCCTTTGATAAGACCATCTTGAATGATTCTTGGATAGACATCAGCTCCTAGCAACAAATCTATTTTTCCCGGTTGGTGGAATAGTGGGTCAGCTAACTCGAGGCCACGAATGTGTTCCCAATCTTGGATTTGGACCTTTCGAGCAGGCAGCAGATTAGTCAACTTTCTAAGCGTGAGACCTGTCACTACTACTTGGATTGCATCATTGTTGAGAGATTTTACAACTAACTGAACTCTGGCGTTAACTTGGCCTGCAGTACTTTGACCGATTCCAGAAACGTTGGCTCGAATGGCTTCTTTCGGTAACTGCAAGGCTTGAATGGCAGATTCGGTCACGAACGACGCTTGAGATCCCTGATCAATTAATGCTCGCAGTACCTGTTCTTCTCCAGATGAAGCGACGACTCTGACCAGTGCAGTTGCTAATAAGATTTCTTTGGATTTACATATATCATTTATAAAAAATGAACTTACTCTATTTGAATCGCCATCGCTGGATTGTGGTACGAATTCTGGTGTTGATACTGATAGCGACGACTGTGTGCCAGACAGTTCTGCTTTCTTATTTGCCGCGGAGGAAGATACATTTCTTCTAGCTGATTGATAACTCGGACCAGGCTTGGAGTTTTGACCTGAAGTTTCGACTTGTTCGTCTGGCTTTCGATGCAACAGTGTGTGGTGCCGTTGCTTGCAATGCAGGCATCTCTGTTTACTAGGGCATTGCGCTAGCATATGACCCAAACCTAAGCAATTAATACATAAGCCTCTGGCCTTCACTACTTCTAACTTCTTAGCAAAATTCATTGATGCAAATCTTGGACAATTTCGAATATGATGTTGATTACCACAAAGAGGACAAATCAAACTGGATGATGCAAAGAACGCTTGTGTGTTTCCTTTAACTTTATACGTTTGATTCCGAAAGTCTTTGATTGACGTAGTATTCTTCTTAACTGTTAGCGCTTCTAAAGTCCTGAATCTACATTTCAGGAACTCTTGTAACTCTTTCCATGTAGGTAGATCTGTTTTCTTGGATAAATGTTGCTCCCATAATGCATGTGTCTCAGAAGGCAGCTTTTGTACGGTAATATACACAATAAAAGCATCCCAATGCTCAGTCGGTACCTCTAAGTTTTCTAGGGCTTGCAGACATTCAGTAGTCGTATCCAGCAAACTTCTGATTCCGTTGGCTGTTTCAGATGACAAAGAGCTTTGTGAAAGGAGTATTTTAAGATGTGTGTTGACCAGTACTCTTTTGTTATCGCATCTATCTCTCAATAAATTCCACGCAGTTTCATAATTTTTTGATGTGACTGGAATATGTCTTAGCAAATTTTCAGCTTCTCCAATAAGATGCAACTTTAAATACTGTAATTTTTGTACTTCCGATAAAGAATCATTCTCATGAACTAACGTACTAAACAGATCGTAAAATGTTGGCCACTTCCGATAATCTCCTGAAAATTTTTCTACTGATATTTTTGGGAGTTTTATTCATTCATCATTTTTTCCGACGACAGATGTTGTGTCGTTACTAGTGACAACCGGTGTCGGAGGTTTATATGCAGGATATTCTTTATGAAACCTTTTTTCTATTTCAGCATAGTTGTTCATAAAATGGGTTTCCATCGTAGAATATGTGTCCTCTTCTAAATATTTGGCGACTCTCTCATCAGTGAACTTTGGATTTAAAATTTCTTTCATTAAAATTTCTCGATGAGTAACCACAGCACTATTCCATAGCTCTTGAAAATCTTTCAGCCTTTTCAAATAATATGGCACAGTTCTTCTAGGTTCTCCATCTTTCTTATAATTTTCGATAAATTTTTCTAGAATTTTCTTTTGAGCTAACTGGTTGAGCACTAAGTTTTCCATTTAGACGTTTTCCTATGTATATACCAGCACCAATATTAGGATAATAAATGGACTTACCGAGACGAGTGACTGCTGCTATTTGTTAAGATTCCAATCTGTTGATGTCTCCACCTTTGGCTTCTGAGGCTTTCTCAGCGCGGCCACTTAAAGTCTTTAAATTTTGGAATTTGCACGGCACACACAAGTTCTCTCAATTTTGTACACAGTTAAGATATACACGGACGATTTGGAGTGTTCTAGAACAGATTTCTTTGTCCTTTTGGATCCGGCTCGAAGGACCAATAAAACAGTTCACAAGGATTGATGTATTCATTTTTCAGAACGGATGAGATTCCGATTACTTCAAAAGGATTTCAAGAAAAAAGAACAAAAAAAAATGCCCAAAAAGTTTTCGAGTAAAAAAAAACGCGGTCTCACACAATGGACTCGAACCTGCACTTTCCTTGCAAAACTCCACGTCTCATGCACTGCACCAATTGTTCATTTATAATAAAGGGATTAAATTGTTAATAAAAACACACCAATTGGGATCCAAATCTCAATTCAAAAACACTTTTATTTCAAGTTTTACATTTAGTTCACTAGTCTACGATTTTATAAGTCAAACTATATTTCAATTTAATGATTCTATTCCCGTTCCAAGCATTCAATTTCACACTCAATGTTTGATCATATGGGTTTTGTGGAAACAGACAAATAGATAAATTTCGATTCTTTTTTTTTCTAAACGAATTTCCGCACGAGAGCTCTATATAAAAAATATACGTTTTCTAACAAATCCCTTTAAGACGGTTTAAAAAAAATTACTGATCAACGTCCGACACGATCCGATTCCTTTCCACCACATCTGTTCTCTCAAAAAATCATTGTTCAACAAATTCTAGAATACTATTAGTTTTTTCCCGTATTGTAGGGGAAATTAAAAATTCTAGAAATTTCACCTAATATATCGGTAACATATTTTCTTAAAACATGATTGGTTATATGAATTATAACCGCATTTCATGATAGCATATATTTTGCTCTTTTCATTAATGTTTTCTCCTTTTCATAAGGCTATTTGACAATGTTTTTCCATTTAAGCTTAATGGTTGGTAGCTTAGGAGATTATTATCCTCTTAACCTTCGAAAATGGTTCGATAATCGAATCGGACGTGTCATCTGTCATCATCAGATCATCACAGCACTATAATTACACAGGTAAGTGAATTTTTTTCATTATAAAATTGTGGGAAATTGGTTTTTCTTTAGAATTAATTATGTGTTTTCCATGTGATACTCTATGTTTGTAACAATCCGTGTTTTTTTGTATTTATACGACCAATGTTTCGTGTGAAATTTTTATGATTGTGAAAGGGAAGCTAACCTCTATTTATTTACATTTGTCCTACATGACTAATCAGTTTCTAATTCTTCTTTCAGGCAATTATTCTTTAATTAAGTGATCACTACACAAACCTAGGAAATAAAAACAAATCCTAAAAATAAATAAAACAATACGCGAATACAGGATTCTACGAACTTATCAGATAAGTATTTTACAAATATTTTATAATCAATAGCGATTCTTTGTTGTTGTTTGCTTTTCATTTTAGGTGTCCTATCATATAGAGGGTTCCAAGACTGAACATACTCCCCGCGTTGGAACTTCTATGTTCCAATATGCTTAGATACTGCAATTTTTGATAAAGATAATCTTGCTGCTACTTGTTCCTTCTTCGCTTCAAATCGGATGATGTGTCTTCACCTGTAATATAAGATCAAACGAAAGGATGGGGTTATAGCGCCCCGACTCGCTATCTGGACGTCAAGGATGGGAGCTTTTTGGTTTTCAGGATTCTTATGGAGAAAGGAAACGATAGGTTTGGACATCACATTTTTGGGAGTTAATGTTTGGGTTTTGTGTATATTAGCGTGTTGTAGTTATACGGTTAAACATAGAGCTTTACATGGCAACTTTTAAATGTTAATTTTCGCTGTTTGCAATCGGCAATAAGCAAAGTTTCACAATTGGACGTTTCAAAATCGAATTCTTTGTTTTAACTGTCGCGAAGCGTATCAAACCATCTGATCCCGGATGTGTGTCAACGACCCGTCCTAGAAGCCATCTCGAAGGTGGAAGATTTTCTTCCTTTATAATTACAAGATCTCCAATCTTAATATTTGCTTCCTTTTGTTTCCACTTGGGTCTTTGTTGAAGAAGACATAAATATTCTGCACTCCATCGTTTCCAGAAATGTTGCTGCAATCTTTGGATATGCTGCCATCTATCAAGTCTGTGCGTTTTGATGTCTAGTACGGATGGCTCTGGAGGTGTCAATAGAATATCTCCTATCAGAAAATGACCAGGCGTAAGCGAATTGAAGTCACTTTGCTCGTTGCTTGCTGGACACAGTGGTCGAGAATTCAAAACCGCCTCGATTTGTGTGAGCACTGTTGATAATTCTTCATAAGTGAGGGTACTATTTCCCAGAATTCTTTTCATATGGTATTTAGTTGATCGCACACCCGACTCCCATAAGCCTCCGAAATGTGGTGAAGCTGGTGGAATAAAATGAAAGTGTACGCCTTCGGTTTCAATCAGACTAGCGATTTCTATATTAAGTTCGTTTATCATTTGCTTGTTTTGTCTCGTTAGAATTGAGTGTGCTCCTACAAAGTTAGATCCACAATCAGAATACATGTCACTAGGTAATCCTCTCCGGGAAGCAAACCGTCGGAAGGCCGCGATAAAGCCTTGTGCGCTAAGATCTGTCACCACCTCGATATGAATTGCCTTTACAGCCATGCAGACAAAAATCGAAACGTAGCCTTTATAGGTCTTTGATCCTCGACCTCTATGCATTCGAATGTCGAAAGGCCCGCAGTAGTCAACACCCACATGACTGAAAGGTCGTGACATGATTACTCTGGGTCTAGGGAGGTTACCCATGAGTTGAGACTGTACTTCTGCTCGCTGCTTATGGCATTGTATACATTTATGTATGTGTTGTCGAATTGTATTCCTTGCGTTCAATAGCCAATATTTTTTTATCATAACTCTCATCATCAACTGTGGGCCACCATGCAGTGTAGCTTTGTGAATCTTATCTATAATGAGACATGTTAAATGGCTTTTATCGGGCAGAATTATCGGATGTTTTTCCTCGAATGACAGATCTGCATATTGCAATCTTCCACCAACTCGCAGCAGTCCATCGGAGTGCAAAAATGGTGTTAGCTTAATTACACGGCTGCTTTCCTTCAATGATTTTCCGGTTCTGATCTGATGAATTTCTTCTGAGAAGTGCTCCAGTTGAACCTTTTTTAACCAAATGATTAACGCCGTTTCAAGTTTATGCACCTTGAGATATCCTCTGAGCTTTGATTTAAACCGATAACAATATGCTGTTATATTCAATAGTTTTGCAAGTGATGAATAGTTCTCTTCCATTTTATCAATTGTACCGTGCATGCAATTGACTGGTAATTTTCTGACTTCCAAATTTGTTTCCGATATCTCTTTATTTGTAGGCCGCAAGGTCTTGTGTTTTTTCAGCCAAGTTGGACCATTCCACCATAAAGAACATGCCTTCAGCTCCGCTGGCATGATGCCTCTTGAAGCACAGTCTGCTGGATTTTCCTTTGTGGGAACATGATGCCATACAGCTTCTCCTATCGATTCGTGTATATGCGACACTCTGTTCGCGACGAACGTCTTCCATTTCGAAGGATGTCCTCTTAACCAGGCTAATACAATTTCCGAGTCACTCCATGCATGTACAGAGACCTCAAGAATTGCTAAAGAGTTCAATACATATTGAAGAAGTTTGGCTAGAAGTGTCGCTCCGCATAGCTCAAGTCTGGGTATAGATACGGTCTTAATAGGAGCGACTTTTGTTTTCGCAGATAATATAGCCACGTTTCTCTTACCTTCTAAATCGATGACACATATATAGACGACAGCAGCATATGCCACAAGTGATGCATCGCAAAATCCGTGTATTTCAACACCTTGCTTCTCTTCCAAGTGAAATCTGATGCGATAGGGCCTGACTTCCTCCCTCCATGCCTAATAAAAACACTGTTACCTGTAATTGATAAATATATTCTTCATATTTTGAATACTTGTTTAACGTCATCCTCTTTTCCCAGTATTTGGAAGACTGCTATTATTCTTCCGATCCCGAAGAAGGCTAATGCCAAATCACCTAGTGATTTTCGCCCCATAAGCATCTTATCCTTTCTATCGAAGGTGCTTGAAAAGCTTGTATATAATCAGATCCTCGGTTGGGTGGAAGTGAGCGGATCTCTGACTCCTTGGCAATCTGGATTTCGCGCTTCTCACAGCTGCGAAACTGCAGTATTGAAGGTTACCACAGACATCAGGGCTGCCTTGAATAATAATGATTTTAGCATCTTAGTACTCTTGGACTTCTCTAAGGCCTTCGATAGTGTTGACCATAGCCTTCTACTTCATAAATTAGCAACCAATTACAAATTTAGTGCATCAGCTATCTCCTTCGTTAGGGCGTTTATCAGTGGTCGTTTCCAACAGGTTAGGGTTGGTGAAGAAATTTCATATGCTTTGCCTGTATTGTAAGTTGATTGTTTTGAGCTCTATAATATTGTTTCGAAAATTTAACCATTGCTGTTCCAGATTCGAAGGTACGGCTTCGTCCCAGTCGAGTTTCGCGAGCCACAGTCTTTGGATGAATATTTTTCCAAGAATAATGGATGGTGATGCCCAGCCTAAAGGATCAAATAATTTGGCAACATCCGATAAAATGGTTCGTTTGGTGCACGCTTTTTTGACTTCATCTAATTTAAGGGAGTAACATAAGGTGTCATTTGACGGATCCCAATATAAACCGAGAGCCTTGACTTGTTCTCCTAGATTGACGTCGAGTGCTACTTTGACTTCTCTATGCTCTTTTGGAATATTGTCCAATAAACTAGCGCAATTGGATGCCCACTTTCGAAGGTTAAAGCCGCCTAACTTCAAAAGATTAATCAATTGGGTTTGCTTTTCAATCGCATCTGCTACGTCATTAGCTCCTGACAACAAGTCGTCTACATAAAATTCTGATAAGGTCGCTTGAGCGCCAATGGGATATTTATCTCTCTCGTCCAATGCTAATTGCTGCAGCACTCTAGTGGCAAGATACGGTGCACTTTTTGTTCCAAACGTGACAGTTAGCAGTCGATAATCTTGGATGGGAGCGTCAGATGATTCCCTCCAGACAATTCTTTGGAGGTCTGCTTGTTCTGGTCTTATTCGAATTTGACGGTACATCTTTTCGATGTCTGCCGTAAATGCGATTCGATTTTTCCTCCATCTCAGCAACAAACATGCCAATTCATCTTGAATAGTGGGACCTTTCAGCATGATATCATTTAAAGAGACTTTGTTTGATGTCTTTCTCGAAGCGTCGAACACCACTCTCAATTTTGTCGTTGAGCTGTCCTCTTTAATCACGGCATGATGTGGTAAGTAGCAAGATCTATAGCATAGTTTACTATTGATATCAACCTTTTCTTTTTGTAGATCTATCAGTTCCATGTGTCCAAGCGTTACGTATTCTTTAAGACACTTTGAGTATTCTGCTTGTAAACACGAATTCAGTTTGAAACGATTCTCCATATGAAGTAGGCTTGACACTGCCATCGGACGGGACTCTCCTAACAAATTTACATCCTTTGTACTCTTAATGGGTAGAGCGACTTCATATCTACCATCTTCGAGTCGCTTGTGCTGAGCTACAAATAAATCCTCGCATTGCTGCTCTTCATCAATCAAAGTTCGACTACTGCTCACTTCTTCCAGCTCCCAAAACGCCCTTAATTGGTTTTCCAAGTCAGCTAGCAAATGGAAACTATTTACAACATTCGCAAGGCACTGATTTTGCACTTCTCCAGTGAGAATCCAGCCAAGAATGGTTTTCTGGGCGACAGGGCATCCATCAGGTCCTTTGATAAGACCATCTTGAATGATTCTTGGATAGACATCAGCTCCTAGCAACAAATCTATTTTTCCCGGTTGGTGGAATAGTGGGTCAGCTAACTCGAGGCCACGAATGTGTTCCCAATCTTGGATTTGGACCTTTCGAGCAGGCAGCAGATTAGTCAACTTTCTAAGCGTGAGACCTGTCACTACTACTTGGATTGCATCATTGTTGAGAGATTTTACAACTAACTGAACTCTGGCGTTAACTTGGCCTGCAGTACTTTGACCGATTCCAGAAACGTTGGCTCGAATGGCTTCTTTCGGTAACTGCAAGGCTTGAATGGCAGATTCGGTCACGAACGACGCTTGAGATCCCTGATCAATTAATGCTCGCAGTACCTGTTCTTCTCCAGATGAAGCGACGACTCTGACCAGTGCAGTTGCTAATAAGATTTCTTTGGATTTACATATATCATTTATAAAAAATGAACTTACTCTATTTGAATCGCCATCGCTGGATTGTGGTACGAATTCTGGTGTTGATACTGATAGCGACGACTGTGTGCCAGACAGTTCTGCTTTCTTATTTGCCGCGGAGGAAGATACATTTCTTCTAGCTGATTGATAACTCGGACCAGGCTTGGAGTTTTGACCTGAAGTTTCGACTTGTTCGTCTGGCTTTCGATGCAACAGTGTGTGGTGCCGTTGCTTGCAATGCAGGCATCTCTGTTTACTAGGGCATTGCGCTAGCATATGACCCAAACCTAAGCAATTAATACATAAGCCTCTGGCCTTCACTACTTCTAACTTCTTAGCAAAATTCATTGATGCAAATCTTGGACAATTTCGAATATGATGTTGATTACCACAAAGAGGACAAATCAAACTGGATGATGCAAAGAACGCTTGTGTGTTTCCTTTAACTTTATACGTTTGATTCCGAAAGTCTTTGATTGACGTAGTATTCTTCTTAACTGTTAGCGCTTCTAAAGTCCTGAATCTACATTTCAGGAACTCTTGTAACTCTTTCCATGTAGGTAGATCTGTTTTCTTGGATAAATGTTGCTCCCATAATGCATGTGTCTCAGAAGGCAGCTTTTGTACGGTAATATACACAATAAAAGCATCCCAATGCTCAGTCGGTACCTCTAAGTTTTCTAGGGCTTGCAGACATTCAGTAGTCGTATCCAGCAAACTTCTGATTCCGTTGGCTGTTTCAGATGACAAAGAGCTTTGTGAAAGGAGTATTTTAAGATGTGTGTTGACCAGTACTCTTTTGTTATCGTATCTATCTCTCAATAAATTCCACGCAGTTTCATAATTTTTTGATGTGACTGGAATATGTCTTAGCAAATTTTCAGCTTCTCCAATAAGATGCAACTTTAAATACTGTAATTTTTGTACTTCCGATAAAGAATCATTCTCATGAACTAACGTACTAAACAGATCGTAAAATGTTGGCCACTTCCGATAATCTCCTGAAAATTTTTGTACTGATATTTTTGGGAGTTTTATTGATTCATCATTTTTTCCGACGACAGATGTTGTGTCGTTACTAGTGACAACCGGTGTCGGAGGTTTATATGCAGGATATTCTTTATGAAACCTTTTTTCTATTTCAGCATAGTTGTTCATAAAATGGGTTTCCATCGTAGAATATGTGTCCTCTTCTAAATATTTGGCGACTCTCTCATCAGTGATCTTTGGATTTAAAATTTCTTTCATTAAAATTTCTCGATGAGTAACCACAGCACTATTCCATAGCTCTTGAAAATCTTTCAGCCTTTTCAAATAATATGGCACAGTTCTTCTAGGTTCTCCATCTTTCTTATAATTTTCGATAAATTTTTCTAGAATTTTCTTTTGAGCTAACTGGTTGAGCACTAAGTTTTCCATTTAGACGTTTTCCTATGTATATACCAGCACCAATATTAGGATAATAAATGGACTTACCGAGACGAGTGACTGCTGCTATTTGTTAAGATTCCAATCTGTTGATGTCTCCACCTTTGGCTTCTGAGGCTTTCTCAGCGCGGCCACTTAAAGTCTTTAAATTTTGGAATTTGCACGGCACACACAAGTTCTCTCAATTTTGTACACAGTTAAGATATACACGGACGATTTGGAGTGTTCTAGAACAGATTTCTTTGTCCTTTTGGATCCGGCTCGAAGGACCAATAAAACAGTTCACAAGGATTGATGTATTCAATTTTCAGAACGGATGAGATTCCGATTACTTCAAAAGGATTTCAAGAAAAAAGAACAAAAAAAAATGCCCAAAAAGTTTTCGAGTAAAAAAAAACGCGGTCTCACACAATGGACTCGAACCTGCACTTTCCTTGCAAAACTCCACGTCTCATGCACTGCACCAATTGTTCATTTATAATAAAGGGATTAAATTGTTAATAAAAACACACCAATTGGGATCCAAATCTCAATTCAAAAACACTTTTATTTCAAGTTTTACATTTAGTTCACTAGTCTACGATTTTATAAGTCAAACTATATTTCAATTTAATGATTCTATTCCCGTTCCAAGCATTCAATTTCACACTCAATGTTTGATCATATGGGTTTTGTGGAAACAGACAAACAGATAAATTTCGATTCTTTTTTTTTCTAAACGAATTTCCGCACGAGAGCTCTATATAAAAAATATACGTTTTCTAACAAATCCATTTAAGACGGTTTAAAAAAAATTACTGATCAACGTCCGACACGATCCGATTCCTTTCCACCACATCTGTTCTCTCAAAAAATCATTGTTCAACAAATTCTAGAATACTATTAGTTTTTTCCCGTATTGTAGGGGAAATTAAAAATTCTAGAAATTTCACCTAATATATCGGTAACATATTTTCTTAAAACATGATTGGTTATATGAATTATAACCGCATTTCATGATAGCATATATTTTGCTCTTTTCATTAATGTTTTCTCCTTTTCATAAGGCTATTTGACAATGTTTTTCCATTTAAGCTTAATGGTTGGTAGCTTAGGAGATTATTCCCCTCTTAACCTTCGAAAATGGTTCGATAATCGAATCGGACGTGTCATCTGTCATCATCAGATCATCACAGCACTATAATTACACAGGTAAGTGAATTTTTTTCATTATAAAATTGTGGGAAATTGGTTTTTCTTTAGAATTAATTATGTGTTTTCCATGTGATACTCTATGTTTGTAACAATCCGTGTTTTTTTGTATTTATACGACCAATGTTTCGTGTGAAATTTTTATGATTGTGAAAGGGAAGCTAACCTCTATTTATTTACATTTGTCCTACATGACTAATCAGTTTCTAATTCTTCTTTCAGGCAATTATTCTTTAATTAAGTGATCACTACACAAACCTAGGAAATAAAAACAAATCCTAAAAATAAATAAAACAATACGCGAATACAGGATTCTACGAACTTATCAGATAAGTATTTTACAAATATTTTATAATCAATAGCGATTCTTTGTTGTTGTTTGCTTTTCATTTTAGGTGTCCTATCATATAGAGGGTTCCAAGACTGAACATACTCCCCGCGTTGGAACCTCTATGTTCCAATATGCTTAGATACTGCAATTTTTGATAAAGATAATCTTGCTGCTACTTGTTCCTTCTTCGCTTCAAATCGGATGATGTGTCTTCACCTGTAATATAAGATCAAACGAAAGGATGGGGTTATAGCGCCCCGACTCGCTATCTGGACGTCAAGGATGGGAGCTTTTTGGTTTTCAGGATTCTTATGGAGAAAGGAAACGATAGGTTTGGACATCACATTTTTGGGAGTTAATGTTTGGGTTTTGTGTATATTAGCGTGTTGTAGTTATACGGTTAAACATAGAGCTTTACATGGCAACTTTTAAATGTTAATTTTCGCTGTTTGCAATCGGCAATAAGCAAAGTTTCACAATTGGACGTTTCAAAATCGAATTCTTTGTTTTAACTGTCGCGAAGCGTATCAAACCATCTGATCCCGGATGTGTGTCAACGACCCGTCCTAGAAGCCATCTCGAAGGTGGAAGATTTTCTTCCTTTATAATTACAAGATCTCCAATCTTAATATTTGCTTCCTTTTGTTTCCACTTGGGTCTTTGTTGAAGAAGACATAAATATTCTGCACTCCATCGTTTCCAGAAATGTTGCTGCAATCTTTGGATATGCTGCCATCTATCAAGTCTGTGCGTTTTGATGTCTAGTACGGATGGCTCTGGAGGTGTCAATAGAATATCTCCTATCAGAAAATGACCAGGCGTAAGCGAATTGAAGTCACTTGGCTCGTTGCTTGCTGGACACAGTGGTCGAGAATTCAAAACCGCCTCGATTTGTGTGAGCACTGTTGATAATTCTTCATAAGTGAGGGTACTATTTCCCAGAATTCTTTTCATATGGTATTTAGTTGATCGCACACCCGACTCCCATAAGCCTCCGAAATGTGGAGAAGCTGGTGGAATAAAATGAAAGTGTACGCCTTCGGTTTCAATCAGACTAGCGATTTCTATATTAAGTTCGTTTATCATTTGCTTGTTTTGTCTCGTTAGAATTGAGTGTGCTCCTACAAAGTTAGATCCACAATCAGAATACATGTCACTAGGTAAGCTGGCACTAGGTAAGCTGGCAGCACAATGTTCGGTGAAGGACAAGAATTTGATCAAAACATTCTGGCTGCGATCACTACCCAATGATGTCAGTGCTATAATTTCCATTGTCTACGATCATGACATAAGCAAGCTTACATTAGCTGCAGACAAGGCTTATGAAAAGCTTAGAATGTCTGCTAGCGATGTTGAACCAATCTCGCGAGCTTCACTACAGCCAAGCGATGTACAAAACCTCATTGAGAGCATAACCAAGACAGTGATAAGTAACGTATCACGGCGTTTTCAGCATAATCGTAATCGAAACATTCAAACTCGCTCCAGGTCTCGCGGGCAATCATTCGGAAGAAAACAAGAACGTGATAGAAGTCATGGTCGCAAACGCAATCCAGGGACTTGTTTCTATCATGAAAGGTTCGGGTCTCGTGCGCGGAATTACCGCTCTCCTTGCAATTTTCTCTCACAACAAGAGCCTAATACCACCGCTTCAAAAAACTGAATACGCCTGCAATTGTGTCAACTGACTTTAGTCATCAAACTAAACGAAGACTGTTCATTAGTGATCCATTAACGAAATTAACATTTTTAGTAGACTCCGGCGCGGAAATATCTGTAATACCAGCCTCAATATTTGACAAAAGAAAACAATCTCTAAATTATGAACTTATAGCAGCAAACGGTACCACGATTAATACATTTGGTACCAAAATGCTTAAGCTTAGTTTAGGACTAAGACGCGATTTCACACACGTTTTTGTCATCGCTTCCGTACAAAAACCTATAATCGGCGCGGATTTTATGACAAAATATGGTTTGCTTATCGACTTACAAAGAAAGCGTCTTATTGATCCAAAGACATCATTGGTTGTTAACGCAATCATATTGCAATCTAGCACACCAACACCGGTTAAGACAAAAAACAATAAGGAATATAGTGAGATTGTTGACAAATTCTCGAATTTGGTACATGAATTTAACTTCAATAGGTTGGTGAAGCATGATATTCGTCATCAAATTCATAATTCTGGGCAACTTCCATTTAATCGTCCACGCAGATTAGAACCAGCAAAGCACAAAATTGCTAAAGCAGAGTTCGACCGCATGGTGGAGTTGGGCATTTGCCGGCCTTCCAATTCAAGTGTTGCGTCACCATTACACATGGTACCTAAGAAAGACTGAAATGAGTGGCGTCCTTGTGGTGACTATAGGCTTCTGAACACCGTAACAATACCTGACCGTTACCCAATACCACATATTCATAACTTCACTATTAATTTGTGGGGTTGCACTATTTTTTCGAAAGTGGATCTAGTACGCGCGTACCACCAGATCCCCGTAGCGGCTGATGATGTATTCAAAACAGCAATAACTACTCCGTTTGGATTATACGAATTTCTGAGAATGCCCTATGGGCTCAGAAACGCAACCCAAACATTCCAGCGATTCATGAATGGTGTAATTTCAGGTTTAGATTTTATATTCGTGTACATTGATGATATTCTGGTGGCTAGCCGAAATGAAAAAGAGCACAAAGAACACTTGAATTCACTATTCAAACGTCTCAGTCAGAATGGACTCAGTATTAAAGCTTCAAAATGCGTTTTTGGGGCTCGCGAAATTGACATAAAATTAATTCAGATGGAGTTAAGCCATTGGAGGAAAAGGTAAAAGCAATTGTAGACTACCCACAGCCTACTAGCATCCGAAAAATCCAACGTTTTGTGGGAATGGTAAACTATTACCACCGGTTCATCCCACATTTAGCCGAATTAATTGCTCCAATCTACTACCATCTCACAATACTGAATAAACAACACAATAATAAGAAAAATTTCTCATGGCCAACTTCTTGTCAGAATGCGTTTGACAAAACAAAACTGGCACTTGCATTGGCTACTTTATTATCATTCCCAATGAACTCTACCAAGTACGCGCTTTCCACCGACGCTTCCAGCATGGCAATAGGTGCGGTGCTTCAGCAGTTGAATAATGGGGTCTGGGACCCCCTTGCCTTCTTTTCCAAAAAAATGAAAGCCTGCGGAAATAAAATATTCTGCATTTGACAGAGAGTTGCTAGCGATTTACCTTTCGATAAAACATTTTCGCTATATATTGGAAGGCAGATCTTTTTCGGTTTACACTGATCACAAACCGTTGACGACTGCGTTAACAACGTAAACGGATAGAAGTCCCCGTCAATCTAATCACTTAGATTTCATCACGCAGTTTACGTCGGATATCAGATACATTAAAGGAAAAGACAACGTAGTAGCAGACGCTTTACCGCGCACAAATGATATCGACAGTATTACACTCTCTGGACAGGATTTGACTTTACTGACACAATTGCAGGAAAATGATGAAGAACTCAAGAGCTTACTTGAACGAAATGAACAGTCTAAATTTGAACTTAAACCCATAAGATTTCCTAACCTAGAAAAACCAGTTTACTGCGAAATATCGAATAAAAACACCCGGCCATACATCCCTGAACCAATGAGAAAAAATGTATTCAATTCCCAACATAACATATCACACCCTGGTGTTAGGGCTTCTAGGAAGATGGTTGCCAAAAAGTTTTTCTGGCCCAAAATGAACGTCGACACAGGCTACTGGGCCAAGACTTGTGTTAACTGCCAAAAGGCAAAGGTTCAAAGACACACAAAGTCTCCTTTAGGCACTTTTAAAATGCCGACTGGTCGTTTCGAGCATATCCACATGGATCTGACTGGACCTTTGCCACCTTCAAATGAAAATAAATACATACTGACAATAGTCGATCGCTTCACTCGATGGCCCGAAGCTTACGCAATCCCGGACATGACAACACAGACCGTCGCAAAGACTTTTGTCAATGAATTCATCTGCCGTTTTGGTGTCCCGCAGCTAATAACAACCGATCAAGGAACACAATTTGAGTCTGCATTATTTAGTGAACTGACTAAACTTCTAGGGTCTCACCGCGTACATACTTCTCCTTACCATCCATGTAGCAATGTACTCGTGGAAAGATTCCACAGGCATCTTAAAACTGCTCTTAAAGCGCGCGCGAATACAGAACAGTGGAGTGAGGAGCTGCCACTTGTCCTACTGGGTATTCGTACTGCCGTCCGAGAGGACATAGAAGCATCTCCGGCCAAATTGACTTACGGTCAAAATCTAAAGTTACCAGGAGATATGTTTATGGATCCGACAAGTGAAGCTATACCATGTGATGATTTGATTAGCAAACTTAGGCAAACCATGCAAAACTTAATCCCTACTCCTACCAAGCAAATTATTTATCAGGACATTTTCATACCAAAAGCCTTAGACAGATGTTCACACGTTTTTGTAAGAGTGGACAGACCCAAACTGGGACTTACATGCCTATATGACGGACCGCATAAAGTAATAAGACGCTTACGAAAAAACTTCATAGTCGAAATTCGCGGAAAGCAAAAGTCTATATCTCTAGATCGCCTAAAGCCTGCTCATTTGCTCAGTGATGTAGCAACCGAGCAGACAAAACCAAAATCACGGATTGTACGCTTTGATATGGGACGGAACAAAACTTACAAGATTTAATTCATCTGAATGCAAAGCAATCTCGAAGGGGGGTACTGAGCTCACATAATTATTATACGATGCACTATGCCACCTCAACCTTAAAGTCCACTTTGCGACAGCAGCGCTTGACTAACTCCCTAACCTTTTATTAAGTATGCTGCACAGAGACAGCATCCCCCTGTCATTTCTAAGCTTTTGGATTCTCGCGTTTGACACCGTCTCTTTCTTGTTTTGTCAGAATAGTACACGCAGGCGGGTGGCTCTTCGTTTATTGAATATAATTAATTAAATAATGTGCAATTGAATTAAGTTTAGATTAAGTGAATAAGTTGTGAATAAAACTCTAGTTAGTAGAATACATAGAGTTTGTTTTTATTTCAACCACAACATTGGTGACCCCGACGTGATCGAGCACTAAAAGGATTTCAGCCACGCCGCCTGCACGAATAAAAATATCAGAAAACGCAAACAGCGCCCACTGGAACTATAAAATCACAATTCCATGTAGCAGCGATGGATTTCTGGTATGAAGAATAAAATCAGATTATCTTTCAACCGATGGAAATACATGGTGCAGCATAAAACATAGAAGATTAGCAGTATTCTAGCCCAGCAACACAAACCTGTGACAATTTACCGCAAGTAGAAGTAAAGTACAGTTTACGCAAGCAACCTGATCACAAAAGGCAACCGTTGCACTGGAGGACAATTGACAAAAAGGCTGATAAGTTTTGTTTTTCTTAATTTAAAATTTGTTGCATTGCGAATTAATATTTTAAAGTCTATAACCATTTAAGGACTTGAGCTAAAAGTTTTGATACATACCTACCTTTAGAATCTTGAATTAATTTCTTAATTATTTACAATTCAATGAAAAATAACCTTTGATACATATTTTTTTTTGTTTTTAAGTAATACGTATAAGGCACAATTTTTTTTACATTATTACCTTTCTCTTTTGTGTGAATCAATTCTTACGAGAAAAATAAGCGAAGAGCCATTATATAATTGCGTATAAAATTTTCAAAAGTACGACAAATGTAGAGGATGCAAATTTGACACCTAAATCAAACAAAAGCGATCAAAAGGATTTGGAAATGATAGGCATTAATGCGACACATTTAGTTTTGCCTGATTTTTGGGCCAATAATCCGGAATTATGGTTTACGCAAATAGAGTCCACATTTTCTACACATAAAATTTCATCCGAATCAAAACGTTTTGACTATGTAGTTTCCAAATTACCAACGAAACAAATTGAACTTGTTGCAGACATAATAAGAAACAGACCAGACAACTCGTATACGGCTATGAAAGAAGCCATTATATCTAGAAACAAATCAAGTGACCTCGCGAAGCTCGAACAATTACTACGAATGAACACAATGGGTGACAGAACACCTTCCTCTCATTTTAGAAAAATTCAAGAGCTGGCAGCACAATGTTCGGTGAAGGACAAGAATTTGATCAAAACATTCTGGCTGCGATCACTACCCAATGATGTCAGTGCTATAATTTCCATTGTCGACGATCATGACATAAGCAAGCTTACATTAGCTGCAGACAAGGCTTATGAAAAGCTTAGAATGTCTGCTAGCGATGTTGAACCAATCTCGCGAGCTTCACTACAGCCAAGCGATGTACAAAACCTCATTGAGAGCATAACCAAGACAGTGATAAGTAACGTATCACGGCGTTTTCAGCATAATCGTAATCGAAACATTCAAACTCGCTCCAGGTCTCGCGGGCAATCATTCGGAAGAAAACAAGAACGTGATAGAAGTCATGGTCGCAAACGCAATCCAGGGACTTGTTTCTATCATGAAAGGTTCGGGTCTCGTGCGCGGAATTACCGCTCTCCTTGCAATTTTCTCTCACAACAAGAGCCCAATACCACCGCTTCAAAAAACTGAATACGCCTGCAATTGTGTCAACTGACTTTAGTCATCAAACTAAACGAAGACTGTTCATTAGTGATCCATTAACGAAATTAACATTTTTAGTAGACTCCGGCGCGGAAATATCTGTAGTACCAGCCTCAATATTTGACAAAAGAAAACAATCTCTAAATTATGAACTTATAGCAGCAAACGGTACCACGATTAATACATTTGGTACCAAAATGCTTAAGCTTAGTTTAGGACTAAGACGCGATTTCACACACGTTTTTGTCATCGCTTCCGTACAAAAACCTATAATCGGCGCAGATTTTATGACAAAATATGGTTTGCTTATCGACTTACAAAGAAAGCGTCTTATTGATCCAAAGACATCATTGGTTGTTAACGCAATCATATTGCAATCTAGCACACCAACACCGGTTAAGACAAAAAACAATAAGGAATATAGTGAGATTGTTGACAAATTCTCGAATTTGGTACATGAATTTAACTTCAATAGGTTGGTGAAGCATGATATTCGTCATCAAATTCATAATTCTGGGCAACTTCCATTTAATCGTCCACGCAGATTAGAACCAGCAAAGCACAAAATTGCTAAAGCAGAGTTCGACCGCATGGTGGAGTTGGGCATTTGCCGGCCTTCCAATTCAAGTGTTGCGTCACCATTACACATGGTACCTAAGAAAGACTGAAATGAGTGGCGTCCTTGTGGTGACTATAGGCTTCTGAACACCGTAACAATACCTGACCGTTGCCCAATACCACATATTCATAACTTCACTATTAATTTGTGGGGTTGCACGATTTTTTCGGAAGTGGATCTAGTACGCGCGTACCACCAGATCCCCGTAGCGGCTGATGATGTATTCAAAACAGCAATAACTACTCCGTTTGGATTATACGAATTTCTGAGAATGCCCTATGGGCTCAGAAACGCAACCCAAACATTCCAGCGATTCATGAATGGTGTAATTTCAGGTTTAGATTTTATATTCGTGTACATTGATGATATTCTGGTGACTAGCCGAAATGAAAAAGAGCACAAAGAACACTTGAATTCACTATTCAAACGTCTCAGTCAGAATGGACTCAGTATTAAAGCTTCAAAATGCGTTTTTGGGGCTCGCGAAATTGACATAAAATTAATTCAGATGGAGTTAAGCCATTGGAGGAAAAGGTAAAAGCAATTGTAGACTACCCACAGCCTACTAGCATCCGAAAAATCCAACGTTTTGTGGGAATGGTAAACTATTACCACCGGTTCATCCCACATTTAGCCGGATTAATTGATCCAATCTACTACCATCTTACAATACTGAATAAACAACACAATAATAAGAAAAATTTCTCATGGCCAACTTCTTGTCAGAATGCGTTTGACAAAACAAAACTGGCACTTGCATCGGCTACTTTATTATCATTCCCAATGAACTCTACCAAGTACGCGCTTTCCACCGACGCTTCCAGCATGGCAATAGGTGCGGTGCTTCAGCAGTTGAATAATGGGGTCTGGGAACCCCTTGCCTTCTTTTCCAAAAAATTAAATCCTGCGGAAATAAAATATTCTGCATTTGACAGAGAGTTGCTAGCGATTTACCTTTCGATAAAACATTTTCGCTATATATTGGAAGGCAGATCTTTTTCGGTTTACACTGATCACAAACTGTTGACGACTGCGTTAACAACGTAAACGGATAGAAGTCCCCGTCAATCTAATCACTTAGATTTCATCACGCAGTTTACGTCGGATATCAGATACATTAAAGGAAAAGACAACGTAGTAGCAGACGCTTTACCGCGCACAAATGATATCGACAGTATTACACTCTCTGGACAGGATTTGACTTTACTGACACAATTGCAGGAAAATGATGAAGAACTCAAGAGCTTACTTGAACGAAATGAACAGTCTAAATTTGAACTTAAACCCATAAGATTTCCTAACCTAGAAAAACCAGTTTACTGCGAAATATCGAATAAAAACACCCGGCCATACATCCCTGAACCAATGAGAAAAAATGTATTCAATTCCCAACATAACATATCACACCCTGGTGTTAGGGCTTCTAGGAAGATGGTTGCCAAAAAGTTTTTCTGGCCCAAAATGAACGTCGACACAGGCTACTGGGCCAAGACTTGTGTTAACTGCCAAAAGGCAAAGGTTCAAAGACACACAAAGTCTCCTTTAGACACTTTTAAAATGCCGACTGGTCGTTTCGAGCATATCCACACGGATCTGACTGGACCTTTGCCACCTTCAAATGAAAATAAATACATACTGACAATAGTCGATCGCTTCACTCGATGGCCCGAAGCTTACGCAATCCCGGACATGACAACACAGACCGTCGCAAAGACTTTTGTCAATGAATTCATCTGCCGTTTTGGTGTCCCGCAGCTAATAACAACCGATCAAGGAACACAATTTGAGTCTGCATTATTTAGTGAACTGACTAAACTTCTAGGGTCTCACCGCGTACATACTTCTCCTTACCATCCATGTAGCAATGTACTCGTGGAAAGATTCCACAGGCATCTTAAAACTGCTCTTAAAGCGCGCGCGAATACAGAACAGTGGAGTGAGGAGCTGCCACTTGTCCTACTGGGTATTCGTACTGCCGTCCGAGAGGACATAGAAGCATCTCCGGCCAAATTTACTTACGGTCAAAATCTAAAGTTACCAGGAGATATGTTTATGGATCCGACTAGTGAAGCTATACCATGTGATGATTTGATTAGCAAACTTAGGCAAACCATGCAAAACTTAATCCCTACTCCTACCAAGCAAATTATTTATCAGGACATTTTCATACCAAAAGCCTTAGACAGATGTTCACACGTTTTTGTAAGAGTGGACAGACCCAAACTGGGACTTACATGCCTATATGACGGACCGCATAAAGTAATAAGACGCTTACGAAAAAACTTCATAGTCGAAATTCGCGGAAAGCAAAAGTCTATATCTCTAGATCGCCTAAAGCCTGCTCATTTGCTCAGTGATGTAGCAACCGAGCAGACAAAACCAAAATCACGGATTGTACGCTTTGATATGGGACGGAACAAAACTTACAAGATTTAATTCATCTGAATGCAAAGCAATCTCGAAGGGGGGTACTGAGCTCACATAATTATTATACGATGCACTATGCCACCTCAACCTTAAAGTCCACTTTGCGACAGCAGCGCTTGACTAACTCCCTAACCTTTTATTAAGTATGCTGCACAGAGACAGCATCCCCCTGTCATTTCTAAGCTTTTGGATTCTCGCGTTTGACACCGTCTCTTTCTTGTTTTGTCAGAATAGTACACGCAGGCGGGTGGCTCTTCGTTTATTGAATATAATTAATTAAATAATGTGCAATTGAATTAAGTTTAGATTAAGTGAATAAGTTGTGAATAAAACTCTAGTTAGTAGAATACATAGAGTTTGTTTTTATTTCAACCACAACATTTACATGGGGAGCCGAGCAAGATGCGGCTTTTAGGAAACTGAAGACTCAGCTGACCTCTCCGCCCATTGTCGCTTTTCCTCAAACAGAAGGCGAATTCGTGCTGGATACTGACGCCAGTCAGACCGGACTCGGTGCTGTGCTCAGTCAGATCCAAGACGGTAAAGAACAGGCACTAGAGTACTACAGCAAGACGCTCAGTAAGCTAGAGAGGAATTACTGTGTGACAAGGAAAGAGTTGTTGGCTGTTCTACGGGCAACAAAACATTTTCACCACTACTTGTTCGGCCGGCCTTTCCGTATTCGCACTGACCATGCTTCCCTCCGATGGCTTTTAAATTTCAAAGAACCTGACGGACAGCTAGCAAGGTGGCTAGAAAGGCTGCAAGAGTACGACTTTGTCATTGAACACCGAGCCGGGAGTAGACACCTCAACGCAGATGCGCTGTCACGACGTCCCTGTGAAGACTGTTTACACTGCAACCAAAAGGAGCTAAAGGAAGCACAACGAAGCGCAAATATGGTATCCGCAGACCCAACTATCGATCTGGCAACCGAACAGGAACAGGATCCTCTTCTAAAGCAGGTTAGAGATTGGGTTCATAAAGGAAGTAGGCCCTATCGAGATGAAATCGCTGCAGAAAGCCCTCAACTGAAAAGTCTTTGGTCACGTTGGGACTCACTACGGCTTGCAGAAAATATTTTATGCCTTGTACACTATGGCGAAAATGAAACATTAATAAAAGTGGCGCCATCCAGCCTGATAACTTCTATCTTCCAGGACCTGCACAACAAACCTGACGGTGGGTATTTTGGAGTACGCAAAACGGCTGACAAAATTAAGGAGCGATGGTTTTGGCCCACGCTGCAAGCCGACGTAGAAAGGTGGTGCTCCAATTGCCTGCTATGCCATGCACGAAGACGACCCGCTAGAAAAACCAAAGGTAAGCTTCAAACGTATAACGTAGGAGCACCTTTCGAACGCATCGCAATAGATGTTTTAGGACCCCTACCCAAAACCATCAGAGGCAACAGATATGCAGTCGTAGTGATGGATTACTTCACAAAGTGGCCCGAGGTCTTTCCAATACCTGACAGAAGACAGAGACATCGCCGACGGTCTAATTGAAAATGTTTTGTCCAGGTTCGGCATGCCCTTCCAGCTCCATTCAGACCAGGGAAGAAATTTTGAAGCCGAGCTGTTCAAACAAATTTTACGACGATTTGGTATCGAAAAGACGAGAACTACAGCGTTACATCCTCAGTCTGACGGAATGGTTGAACGTTTTAATCGGACACTCTTAGAGTACTTGTCCAAGTTCATTCATTCCAGCCAAGTGGATATCTATCCTTGGCACTCTTAGCGTATCGCTCTGCCACGCATGAGAGTACAAAGTTTACCCCTGCGCTACTTGCTCTTGGTAGAGAACTCCGTCTGCCTTCTGACCTGTCATATGGCCCTATACCAACTTATACTCCTCAATTACCTTCAGCATATGCAGAAAAAGTATTCCAAACCCTAGAGAAAGTTCACAAACTAGCGCGAGGAAATTTAGCTCTCTCTTCTCATAGGATGAAGACCCAATATGATCTCCGAGCACACCCTCTTAGCTTCTCGGTAGGTGATAAGGTCTGGATCTATAATCCGAAACGGCGACGAGGAAAATCTCCAAAATTGCAGCACGATTGGGAAGGCCCGGGTCACATTTTAGATCGCCTCAACGATGTGCTCTACAGGGTTGAATATCCTGGAGGCCGGACAAGGAAAGTCCTGCATATTGATAGATTAGCACAGTTCGATGAAACCGTCCGGATTAACGCGACCGTTCCTATAAATTTTAATGATCAAGAAAATAATCTTTTGGCACCGTGGGAGAAAAATTCTAGAGCATTTTTCTCCAAGATCTTGCTTAAGTACGGCTATCAGCCTGGAAAAGGTTTGGGCAGAAACCATCAAGGTATTACTGTACCTCTGCCAATTCAGAAGCATTCTTTGCGAAAAGGCCTTGGCTTTCCATAGCTGCCGACTGGCATAGCGACGATTCCGATGCACTGTTCTCTTCTTAACAAAAATGGTGACAATTTGTAGTAGTCCTTAATTAAACTTTGGTTTATTAAAAAAAAAAAAAAAAAAAAATACAAAGTAAAGCCAGCAAGTAAGTCGCAAGGTAAATTAAGAGGTTCAAAACTTGTTGCTCCCCTGAAATCTTTTCACATTAAACGTTACAGTTTCGAGACAGCCCACCTGGCTCAGAAAGTCTGATAGATAACTATTTTGTTTTTTTTTTAGACGCTGGCTTGGTCGGAATAATGGTTAGCTGAATGCACAGATTCTGAGGCCAAACCAGCTAAGCCTCAGCAAACAATAATTGACGAGAGTTCTCTTCGCGTAGCTAGTGGAAGCACACACTTCCAAGGATGCGTCAAAGACTACCTGAAAATGTAAAATTATTCCGACCTAGGAGTGAACGCAACATGTCTATTTGACTCTGACCTATATAGTGACAGTAATTCAGCTGCGCAGAGCGGACCCAACACCAATCAGTAATACCAAAGGAAGACTGTTGTAGTTCTGACCACGTCGCTAGCTCATCGACAGCTGGGAGTCAATGCCAACCCAATGAGAACTACGCAAACTTAAGCAAGATCACCTAAAATCAACTTGAAAATAAATACAAAAAAAAAAAAATCATACCAAAAATGACTCCTTGTCTTGCCTCTGGACCTTTCATCCCCGCGTGAGTCTGTTGTCATCTGACACATCCTCTAAGTCCTAACGAAGAGCCAACCAGATGTGTGACTTTCCGGAACTCAAAACCCCAAGTGCTTGTAGGATGTTCTGAGCGAAGTATACGACACAATAGTCATGAGTGACATAGATAATTACAGGCGACACCTCACATCCTCGTGATATTTGAATAACGATACCAAAAGTACAAATGCAGTCTAGAAGTAGCTCATACGTAAGAGTTGCAGAGATTAGTCGCATCACATCTCGAACCTCCCGTCGGATACGCATCCATTTCTTATTAGATGTTGGACTCGTCGGATCACCAGCACTGTTGTTGCCCTGATCTGTCTGCACTCTAAAATTTCCACACCAGAAACTGCAAGGAACACAAACCTTATTAGCTTCAAGACTCAAATCAGCACCGCTTATTTGTATTTTTTTTTTCAGCGAAAACAAGAAATTGAATTGAGTTGAAATTTTTTTTTTAATTTTCGTTTGAATTTTCATTTAATTTTTTTTTTTTATCTCTCACCTTAGCTGGAGACTGCTCTGGTTATTTAATTAGCAAATACCTACAAAGTAGTGGGTGAAAGTGTCAACGAATGGCCATCCAAAGGAATAAGTCCACTTTAAATTCCTTGAATAACAAATATCCACAAAAGACTATTTTTTACTAATAAAATTTTCTTTAGGCTATCCTCGGTTGGAACTTCGAGGCTTCTACCAGGGGGCAATGTAACACGGCGAATTACCCAACTACAGGCCTGGCAGCCCGCGCGGATAAATTTAGCAATCTGCGCGCGCGCGGATAAAGCTGTGTCAACATAAGGTCAACGACCCGAGACAACGGACAAGATCCGAACGGTCACCTGGATGAGGAATTTTGAGTCAGTCAGTGAAGAGAGCGAACTGGTAGTGCAAGTAAATTAAAATTGAAACAAAATTGTTAGAAAGCCAAGTTAAATTGTGAATTGAATTTGTTAAAATAAATAGAAGTAGTTTATTGACACGCGAGTCTTCTTTAGTTTGCTTTAATCCGGAAGAAAGCCAATTCAAGAACAATTAGGAACTGGTGCTAGTTTCCAACAAGTAAATCTCGAACACCGTGGTTACAAAGCTAAGTACGTTATTTCTTTTTTTTATTCCTTCAAAGATAAATTTCAGGTACAGATACTAACTATGGCAAGTAATTGACTACCACTGTACGTTACAGACGAGGTTCCATGAAACATTACATGAAAGATAAGCTCACCGCGAGTACGAATGGTAACATTTAGTGAAGTCTCTATTCCTTTTAAAAGTGGAAGAATTTGTGCCGTAAAGATACCTACGCGTATTCCTCAGTCCATGTTGTTGTTTTAGGACAATTTCTGTCAGTCCAAATTTATTCTGCGCACAGAAGTAAGTTGTAGTGAAGAGAATAGCTCTTGCCACTTGCCAGTGAGATCTTCGTTTCCATCTTTTTGTACCTCGCACAACCTCACCTACCTGAAAATCTGAAAATTACCAAAAAAAAAACACACAAGCTACGGGAAGAAACGATTCACGTACAACGAAAAGCAATTTAAATAGCGTCTTTGACATAAAACAGCTGTGAGCTGGCATCCAGATTTCGAGCTTCGAACATAACTTTCAGTAAATTTTCGTGGCAGTTACCGGTACTACAGGACAAAGTTTTACCTTGGTGTGCTGATATCCAATACAGAGCACCAAGTGGGTTCTTCACCTAGGTGCAGCAGAGTCGACACCCTTTTGCAAGCTCATGCTGGATGCTGGAAGCTCAAATATAGACCAAACGAGCAGATTGGGACAGGGCGATATCTGTGCGCTAAGTGTTCGAAAGCTGGTCGTAACAAATTGATTGCTCCCTCATCTCCGCTCGGCCAGAGCAATTAATTATCTTTTGCCGCTGATAAGTAAAAGTGTTACAATATCGTTCGATTGCTCATTCATTTATAGCTTTATTCCTTGAATTTTTCCATTAATATTAAAATTAAACTACTAAATAAATTTACTTAAAAATTTTATCCTGGCTGCAACTCCCTAATTTATTTAAATCTAAGTTTATATCTACTTTAGTTTTACTCAAAATTCTGCTCAAATTTCTTACTACTAATTACTAATTTAAATTATTTAAATTTTTTGTCCGTTTCTTACTAGTTAGTGCTATATATTATGCTGAATGAAAGAAACTGATTAATTATTGCCGGTCAACCAAGAATTAATCTACAACATAGTGTGAATCTGACCTTATGAGAGGTAGAATTTCAAACTGTGAATAGCTTAACTAATTGACTATTTCCTTTCGTAAAGTATTGTATGACTAGATAAATGTTAATTGTTTTGTGATTATTAATTAGTGTAAATCACATTCACAATAGCATGTGTTTTACACGTTAATGATAATCACCTTTCCCAATAATTTAAGTAGATAAAAAAAAAATACCTTGACGAGATGAATGCAAATTTCCGAAATATAAAAGACTTGAATTTGAAACGAAATTGGAATACTGTGATCATTTGGCAGCTTTATTTCCTTTGACAGCTCGATGAAAAAGAAGATCGTGTGCAGAAATGACTCCTTTTTTATAGAAAAATTCATTCCATTTTCACTATCCATAAAGTGAAATATTCAAAATTTTCACTAAAAATGAACAAAGAATTAATTTTTCTTATTATCAGTCGATGGAAAATTTATCGATCTAAATTTTGATACCTTCATATTAGAAATTGATTGTAACTTCGACGATTTTAACTATTTAACTAATTTTTATAATTTTTTAAAATTTCCAGTAAATTCTCGATTCGATGTAGTCGATTTTTCTGTCATTTCTTAGTATTTTCTGTCTTTTTCCCACTGTGAGTCTCTTTCGCACTCATTGTGGGAACTTAATTGATAAAAAATCGCGAATATCGCGTTTCCCGCTAAAAAATATCACGAACCGAACGCGGCCATCGGGATCGTGGTTTAATTATACCTGGTTTCAATGTGCCAAACGTCACTGGAAAATGAAGTTTAAATTATCGCGCGCGTATTAGAATTGCCATGCATTATTTCAGGCTAACAACAACACACATTGTAGCGGAGGCATCGTTAATTTTATTTTGGCTTTATACGGCATCTAGTCGAAGCCGTTGATTTTATATTCTAGCGAGATGGTACTGGCTGTTCTACTTCCTTTTGTATGTTATTAGTTTGTCGATGCTCTTATGGCTTATCTCTTCAACCCCTTATCCATACTTCAGTTGCAGAACTTTAATCGACTAAGCGTGAGCAAAGCAGTTCAAAATGGTGTAAGTGGAGCCATCTGACATTAGGACAAGGAATCATTTTCGCAATCATTATATAGTTCTATTCACAAGAGTAATACTCGTCTCATTCCATTAAGACTGGAAAGACGTTCCACTCTTCTGTCAGCATCCGCCTTGGCTTAATATATGGCCGCAGAGCACCAGTCGTACGCTCACCCTCTATTAACGAAGATTGCAATGCAATTGACCAAAAGAATAGTATACAAGAAGAAGTTATCTGCTGAGCCATCACCAGCCAGCTGATCTCGTCGACCGTGGCAAAGTTCCTTATTCTGTTGCTGACCTATATTCGTAATCTTGATGCTATCCACACTTCTTTTCGCAACAATTTTCTAAGATTTCGCAATATTCTTGTTGACGAAATCTCCCTCTCGGTTAATACCGAGAGAGAGAGACATTAAAACGGATGAATGTCTAACAAGGATTATTTTAAAATGTGCTGTTCATTGTGAATAATATTAAAAATAGCTCTTTACTTAACATTTATCCGTTTTAATGTCTCCGGCATCCTCCTCACTTATGTACTATATCTACTGCAATATCTTGCAATACCTTGCAAAAGACCAAATAATCAAAATGCATGACCTGGTTGGGCACATTACAACTTTTGTAGAAATATGCACCGTAGGATGAATTATTGAATAAGCGAATCAATTTTATATATACATAGAGTAAAGATTTTCTTCAAGAAAGAATTTTTTGGGATATCTCCGGTATATAGCAAAAGCTATAAAATGTTCTAATTTGTTATTTCATCACACAACCCATTAATTTTTGGTGACAAGTTTCAAGTCTTGGTTTGACTCATCAACAGGTCCCAAATAGCGAAATTGGGTGATTAGAAAAACAAATGAAAAAATGAAAAAAGAAGAAAGAAATGAAAAGTTTAAGAAAAATAGAAAAAAAACAATTTTTTTTTATTTATTAAAAAAAATTTAAAAAATTTTAAAGAAACAGATTCATTCGAAGCGAATCGAACCTGTATACGCCACGCAGTGGGCTGAAAAATGAAGAAGAAAAAGGAAGAAGATGAAGCGTTTCGTGTCAGCAGAAAACCTTCCACTCATCGGTGCAGCTTGGTTTTCTGCCTGCTGCAGACGCTTGAAAATAGATCAAACCGATCTCTTCTCATATAAACTCAGAATAAATTCTGGGTGTGAATTATATGCAGAAAAAACACTCCTCTACAAGCCCAGGAGGAATAATAAATAAAAAGAGATTACTCTTTTGGACTTTTTACCGGGTTAAACTTAATTTTCTTCAAGAAAGAATTTTTTGGGATATCTCCGGTATATAGCAAAAGCTAAAAAATGTTCTAATTTGTTATTTCATCACACAACCCATTAATTTTTGGTGACAAGTTTCAAGTCTTGGTTTGACTCATCAATAGGTCCCAAATAGCGAAATTGGGTGATTAGAAAAACAAATGAAAAAATGAAAAAAGAAGAAAGAAATGAAAAGTTTAAGAAAAATAGAAAAAAAAAACAATTTTTTTATTTATTAAAAAAAATTTAAAAAAATTTAAAGAAACAGATTCATTCGAAGCGAATCGAACCTGTATACGCCACGCAGTGGTCTGAAAAATGAAGAAGAAAAGGAAGAAGAAGAAGCGTTTCGTGTCAGCAGAAAACCTTCCACTCATCGGTGCAGCTTGGTTTTCTGCCTGCTGCAGACGCTTGAAAATAGATCAAACCGATCTCTTCTCATATAAACTCAGAATAAATTCTGGGTGTGAATTATATG